>RHPI01001946.1:133483-164249 GCA_009103225.1 Chlorokybus atmophyticus
GGGGGGGGTTGAGGGTGAGTGTGTCACTCTCAACTCGGTGTGATGCTTACGCAGTATGTGAAGGGTATGTCGCGGTCACTTGGCGTGAGTCTCCTTACACTCCCCGAGGGACTCTCGTCGAGCTCGGTTAGGCGCACGCTCCACAGGGCACTATGCGGCACGGTCGCCCTCCAATGCCCTTCACACACAATACTGAATCACCCACACCCACACCCACACTCGAACAACAACAACAACAACAACGCATAACCCAACACTCTTCCTCACCTGCGGCGTCCCGCGGTCGGTTGGCGGCGTCCGAGTCGTTCGGGTTCCACTCGGGGTCGCGGTACTGCGCCGAGTACGACTTGGGAGGGGAGGGCTTCTTGTCCGAGACCTCCAGGATGAGGTCGCCGCCCCTGCCTGGTGAAGTTGTTGTTGTTGTTGTTGTTGTTGTTGGGGTGGGTGGGGGTTTGGGGTTGGGGGGTGGAGAGGTACCTGTTGGGTTTGGGACAAAGGCGAGGTTGAGGGGGACTGCGCCGTGCATGCCTTGGATGTGGAGCTCGCGGCGCTCTGAGTCAGTATAGTGTGTGTGTGTGTGTGTGTGTGTGTGAGAGAGAGAGAGAGAGAGAGACAGTGGCGTACGCGTGTGCTGAAGACGTAAGTGTTACCAGAGAAGCCATGGTTGTCGGGGTCGTAGATGGTGTGCGCCATGATGTTCTCTTCCACATGCCAAAACCCGTGTATCGTCCCATCAATCTGGTCGATGCATGTATGTGTCACATGATGCAACATGATGTTTACGTAACAGAAACACCAAAGCAGCAACAATCTCGCATTTACCTCCACTATGCAGCCGGGCGGCGGATGCAACCCCTTGAACGGGTGCGTGACCTGACAGAGACATCTTTGTAAAATGCACACGCATCCTCGCAAAACATATACACACGCACGAAAACGTGTATGTGTGTGCATGCACACACATACAGACAGAGAGACACATAATCACATGCAAAAGCACATGCACATGCACACATGAATCAACTGGCTTTTCAATGTGGTAAACAGACAGAGTCTGATTGTGTTGTACCAACCCAACAGTGTCAACCCCACACCTGCAGTTCTTTGCGGAAAGCCGGCACGCCTCTTCGATCCACTCGCAAGAACCGAAACAGATAGAGCCCCGGGTCTTTGCTGTGTCAACACAACATCCCAACATTACAGTGTTGGTGCTCTTTATGTTGGCATAGACAGATGAGAGAAGCCCTTACCTAAGGTGTCCGTTGACTATGAAGAGGTCAGGGTACTCTCCCCCGAACACGAACCCGGCACCGATCTGACGTGTTGAACAACAACAAAAACAAGTTGCGTGTGAGGGGTGGGTGGGTGGGTGGGTGTGGTGTACACATGCACGTGCAAATGCGTACGGGGATGGTGTCGTGGCCGGCGGAGAGGATGTTGGGGAAGAGCGCGTCGCCCTCCTCGTCCTCGAAGGACGCCGCCATCAGTGGCCTGCGTGTGGGTGTGGGTGTGCGGATGAGTGTGCTTGTACAGATGCGCGTGTGGGCGTGTGCATGTGGTCTTCTGCACGTGCGGTTGTACGCGTATGTGCACAGAGCGAGTGAGTGACCTCTCATGCACGCTTATGTAGGTGTATGCATCTGTGCATGCAGATAGTAGCAAGTTCCCTTGTGATGCACCACCATCGCAGTCGTACGATAAGTGAGAGGCGATAGTCACATGTAACAGCGTTGCAGAACATAATGTTCGCAACGATGCAGTTGTGTGCGTCATCGCTGCAGCAATTGTGCTATGTCATGCAGCTTGGCTAGCAAAGATCTGCTTTGACGCTTGTTGTGTAACAACCAAGCAGACAAGAGAAGTATTACGGAAAAATCTAAGACCATTCCGTGACCATATCAAAAGTCATTGCGATGCATTGCATATATACCACACATACGCACAACAGCACACATGTCACGTGTGCTTATTGCGGAAACACGCAAAGATGCACTCACTGGCCGCCTTCAAAGCATTGTGCCTGCCCTGAAGAAGCCACCAGCAAGCTAAAACCCCACAACCAGGCGGCGCACACCACCCGAGTCCAGGGGTGCCTCATCCTCCCTCGAGCAGCACCCGCCACCCTCGCCACAATCATCACGCTCAGATTCCAAACAAGAACCCGTTGCCGATCATAGAAACATTGCAACCTACAGAGCAATGGTCGTATGAAGCATACTAATCAAGGCTAACTCCAACAACACAGCATGTCGGTGTTGAACTTTTCTTCTCCTCTCCTTATTCAGCCGTGCTTGTGGGCTGTGGGCGGCAACCTGCCCAGTCACAACGAACACGTGAGCGGCCTCACCGTTACCCGCAGCGACGTACTAGAAACCTTAAGCAGAGCAGCGTCTTACAAGCGACTTTCGCTCAGGTCCCGCGGCTGGATGGCGCGCGCCAAGCGTCCGATCCTTCAGAACCCTCATCCTGATCCCATCAAAGTGCGTGCCCCTGACCCGTGCGCGCCGCTGACGCAGTGCCATGTAGGACCCGAGTGCTGTGGGCCCCCTGTTGGGGGGCCCAATCTGTGGGGGCCAAAATGATGAAGGGTTGGGTCCTTTCCGGGCTGCGTGACTCTGACAATGACGGCGGCTTTGCTGCGTTTCGCTCCAGTTCAGGACCTTTTTTCCAGTGTTTCACTTGGTCATGAGAGGCTGCGTGCAACTGACAAACTGCGGGGAGACGTTGCCTTGGACTGTCAGACGCACGCTTTCATGCATGGGCTGTCACTGACAACCTCGAGAGCCGCCACAGTTCCCAACCCCATCGGGACGCAACACGACTGTGTCATGACAACGCTTTTCGACTTCGCGAGCATTCCCCCCTGCCCAAATTCTCGGATGACGAACACTCAGACTCCGTTTGGGACTCCGCGTGAGGGCTGCCAAAGTGGCAGTGGTGCTCATCAACGAATGACGACAACGTTCTTATTGTTGATAAGTTCTCAAGGATAGGGACACGCCTTTCACGCGCGTCGTGATAGGGGCCCGCAAAAGTCCACATCCATACCGAACTTCTATGCCTGAGCAGATATCCTGTTGCCGCGTGCGTAGAAAACAGATATCTACACGAGGGGAAAGCAATAGGCCGAGGCGTAAAGTGCGATTGAGCTTTAATTATTTGCGGACGTCACGCGGCGGCGGCGGCGGCAGCGGCGGTGGCGACGTTGGTGATATGGTTGGTGGCGGGGTTAGCGGGTTACATCAGTGTGGGAGGGTGTAGCTGTGGCGCGTGAGAGGTTGAGGGTAGCTGGGTTGCGTTGTGATGCTGATGGCGGCGGTGGCGACGCTCTCGAGGCCGCCCAGGGACTCCTCGGAGGGCATGGGGCCAGGGCTGTTGTCGGCGTCCGGGACGACGGCGGTGTCGGCGGCAGCCGTTGTGTCGGCAGCGGAGCCCTCACCTCAGACAGCCACGCTGTCTACTGCACAGCAGCAGCAGGCTGCAGAGACAGCCTCCGCCGCCTGGCAGCAGGACCACCCCTCAGCCTTGGAGCAATTCGCCAGCTGCGTTGGGCGTGCTGTTAAAGTGAGTGTGCAAAACCCTAGCGCCTATGCTATAGTAGATCCTGGCATCATGCATGCTTCAGGCCGCGCATGCCAGCAAGCATTGGTTTGTGAATATCTTTGTTGGCCTGTTTTGGTGGGGTACTTTCGTGCCATGCACACCAGCAGAGCTTCTTTGGAGCATGCAAGCATACATGAAGTAGAATTGGCAGATCCAAACTGGATAGCTGCCTTGTGCGCCTGGCTTTCAACGCGACGCTCTTAGCCAAGGCGTCAAAATCACTGTGCCGGCAAGTACACTTCAACGGCAGACTGTGTGGATGCCTGTGTAGTGTGTGGAACGTCTGCGGTCGTAGGGACAAATCTTTTACAGCGAGTTCAATGCTAAGCACAGTTCTCAGCAGGAACACAGGCCCATTAAACCAAACGCATGCTAGTCTGTCAGTGCACAGCCAGCAGCACAAGCGTGGATGCGGACATTCACGTGTGCATACATGAACATAGTCAACAGTCCTCTCACAATCCATACACATGCATGTACACGCTACCCACCCACCCACATACAGCACTCTGACCCCCCACCCCTCTCCCTCTCTCAGTCCAACAAGCACATCGCGGTGTTCCTGGACTACGACGGCACGCTCTCCCCGATCGTCCCGGATCCCGACAAGGCGTTCCTCAGCGACGCGATGCGGGCGGCCGTCAGGGAGGTCGCGGGGATGTTCCCGACGGCGATCATATCGGGAAGAGGAAGGGAAAAGGTGGGGTCTTGTTTTGTAATTTGGATGTTGTTGTGTTCGCATTTGAGTACTCTGGTGTGTATGCATACGTACAGGCACACATGCAAGAGTACACTGACACAGACGAGCGCGTGCACACAGTGTGTGTGTGTGTGTGGGCGCGTGCACGCGAGTGCATGAGCGTGCACGCACACACACGCACACATGCACACAGACTGTGTGCGAGCGAGTGCACATGCTTGCATGCCGAACTACTGCGCGTGTGCACATGTACGTGTGGCTTTTGACTTAACTAAAGTCCAACTCGTGTGCAGGTTTCATCTTTTGTCCAGTTGGGCGAGCTTTACTACGCCGGCTCGCACGGGCTGGATATCGCCCGAGGCTTGCCGCGCACCAGCAGCAGCGAATCGGATGTCGGCGGCAGCTCGAACAGCAGCGGCTTCAGCACCCCGGATAGAAATACCGATGACAGCACAGATGAGAACAACTGTGTCCTTGCACAGGTGAGTGTGCGTGTGTGCGCGCATGTGTGTGTACACAATGTGCTCAAGGTGTGTCTGACTTGTGTTGGTTTGTTTGCAGCCTGCACTCGAGCACTTGGCGCTTATGCACAGCATGGCGGACCAGCTTTCGTCAGCTGTGAAGACCATCCCGGGAGCACTGTGAGTGCACACTGTCGGGTCTCTCTACTCTCACGCAGTCACATGCTCATTGGCATGTTGGGTTCCCAACGTTCTGTCTCTCCTGCAGTGTTGAGCACAACACGTTTACGGTATCCGTGCACTACCGCTGCGTGAAGAAGGATGAGTGGGCGGGCGTGGCGCGCGCGGTGCAGGAGATTGTCGCCCCGCACGCAAAGGAGATACAAATCACACATGGCAGAAAGGTAGTTGCCCCACACGCGCAAGTCACACATGGAGTTGCAGTGTATAAGGCTCATGCATGTTGGGTTGCCAGGTGTTGGAGATTCGGCCGCGCGTGGCGTGGGACAAAGGCAAGGCGCTGGAGTTCCTGCTGGAGCTGCTTGGCATGTTGCCAACATCATCACAATCATCATCATCGATGTCGTCGTCCTCATCGTCACGGGGCCCAGCTGAAGTCCATGCATTGTACATTGGCGACGACCGCACCGACGAGGACGCCTTCAAGGTGTGTTATACGCATGAGAAAGTTTCCTTCAATGCATGCGGCTGTCTTCATGTAATTGTCGCTCGCTTGCGGCGTTGTTGGTTTGCTGTTGTGGCTGTGGTTCCTATGGTATCAACTTAAAGGATATCTCCGCAGGTGCTTCGCAAGCGTGGGGTTGGACATGGTATACTTGTTTCAACAGTTGTGAAGGAGACTGCCGCAGACTTCACGCTCAAGGTACAGGAAAACCAAGAAGCCACATAGCGTGTGTGTGCGTGCGGTTGTGCTTGTCTGATGGACAGTCCGAGTGCGTGGCTTGTGTGCATGTGCGGGTTATTCCCTCTGAAGGACAGTGTGAGTAATATACGGCGCGTGCAGGACCCTTCAGAGGTGATGTTGTTCTTACAAAAGCTAGTCGATTGCCGACGGCAACAACAAGAGGAACAAGTCGATGGGGAGAGACGGGTGGACGCGCTGGCTGCAGCATCATGAAACCGTTTCTCCCGTGCTCTGATGAGGGGTTTTGGTTTTGGTGTGGGCGTTGCGCGCAAAGGCGGTTGTTACCAAGTGTACGTGTGGTACATATGCAGCGAGGGAGAATGGACTTGTGGGTTTGCGGCATACATACGCAGACATACATACTAATAAGTTGCCATGAGCTACCAAGTTACAAGCTGCCTGAGTTGGATAAAAGGCTGGCGGATGCGCTGCGGAAAGGCTGATAGAGTCACGAGTTGTAGAGAGTTCAGAGTTCTCTGAGTGTAGCATTAGCTAATTACCCAAGTAGCTTAGCTGAAGTGTAAGGGATACATGTCTGTGCGAAGGTGTGCAGTTGCAACCAGTAGTAGTCGTTGAGGTTGAGCTTGATGTTGTGTGATCTTGCTGTGCTGGTAACGCATGCTTGTAATGACGCGTACATACGGTAGTGGTTTCTCGTTCTCTTAAGGTAAGGCATGCTGGTAGTGCATGGTATGCTGTAGCGCTGACATGTTCTTTACGCACAGGAACAACACATCCGTATATCTGTGCACGCAGTTAGCAGCAATAGCAAGCAGCAAGCTGGTAGCTTGCCCTATCCATCCATGACACTGACCCTGCTCATCATCCAATCGTCTTGTTATATTCCCAAGCTCACAATTGCCTCAGCATCATGCGGCGGAGCTTGCCAATGGGCAACCGGAGGATGCGGGAGTTTAGTTTACCGTAGCATACTTTTGCTCAACATCCCACATCATTACACCTGCACTGCTGCTGCTCAACCTCGTGACTCTCTCACCCACCTGCTGCCAGTGCCCTCAAGGCCTCCTTGCATCCCTCTGCAAACTGTTGCTGCATTGCATAGGCAAAGACTATGGCATTCACGCACTAACCTAGCATAACATCTCTTATAGCAGGGGGGAGTAGCGAAGACTAGCCATGCCCCCCTTGACATAAATGTATGTGATCCCCGCTTGGGTATATTGATTTGGATGGTAACTTGTGATCAAGAACATACAGCCGCATTGCATAGGCAAGGACAATAATGCTACTGAACAAACTTAACTACACGGCATCACAAGCAACGGTGCTAGTAGTTGCGTGAAGTCACATAGTGTTGCATGCGCGCGCTTATACTCTATGTCAATGACCTCGGCATAAAACATGTGATACATAATGTCACTGACATTTTCGACACAAGTGTATTACTGCTTGCATGCTTGCAATGATACAATGCATGCGTGTCAGTTTGGCTACATGCATTTCGCACAGGTGAGCGCAACCGCATCTGTACTTACAATGTGCAATCACGTGTTTACAGTTACAACTCCAATCACAACTCCAACAACTCCATCGCTGAGACCAAAAGAGTCCCCACATCCATCTCCCCACGCACCACGCTATTCGCATCCCTCTCATCCCCGCTCTGGTACTCATCGAACGTCACAACCTCCCCTGCACACTTCACTCTCGCCACCCCACCCAACACATAAAACTCGTTGAAGTCCGTCAACGGCGCATTGACAACACACTCATCAAAGTCGTAAACAACATCTTCACGCAACATCACGCACGTGTTGTTGTACCACCTCTCTTGCAAGGTTGTATCATCCCTCTTCGCGCCATCCCCACTCGCACAATATGGCACAAAGAAGAAGTCATCTGAGGGAGAGTTGACTGAACCCCTCCCTCTCATTGCGGGTTGTGCATCGGGGTGTAGGTACATGTTGTTCGTGACGGTCTTGCTGTGTCCCATGAAGGTCTTGTACCCGCCGTATACGAGGACGTTGTGCGTGTCGGTGTAGTGGGCGGACCCGTCGTCGTGGTCGATCGGCCACACGGAGAAGTAGTTGCCGATAATCAGGTTGCGCCTTATGAAGGACTCGGATGGGTGCAACGAGGGTGCTTCCGGGTTGGCAACGTTGGTTATGTATGGCAAGCGATCCCACGAGTTGAAGGCACCTGAGAAGAACATATGTCATCAGCAACATGTTTGTGTTGGTTCGTACGCACGCGCGCATCACAACGACTTCATCCCACGCACTCTACGCGTTCATATCAGTAACCATGTGTAGCATATCTCACCATGGTCAGCTGACTCCCGCACAAAGTTGAACATAAGGTTCTTCTCCACCACATTGCCACCCCCGAACCCATCATTAAAGTTAATCCCCGACCTCGGCCCTGCACACACACAGTACACACATAACAACACACCCAACAAACAACCTCAAGTATACACTCACCATTGAACAACACATTCCCCCTTATCGTCGTCCCACACGCCACGCTCTGAAAGTACGCCGCGCTCTGTTTCACATACACACCCACATCCCTCACCACATTGCCCTCAATCACCGTCCCTTTGGGGTGATTCCCACCCGTGCCGTCAATGAGATCAGCATGGCCGACAGCGATGATGCCACTTGCGCCTGGCTTGGAGATGGAGTTGTTGGTGATGGTGGTGTTGCGGGCGTAGTTGCTGATGACGAGGGCGTGGCCGTCGAGGGAGGAGAAGGTGCAGTTGGAGATGGTGATGTGCTCGGCACCTGCGTGCGTGTGCGTGTGCGTGTCATATGCACGCGCACCGACATGCGTGTACAGGTGTATGTGTGCGTGTGCGTGTGTGATTGAAAATGTATGCCAACGTGTACATGTGTAATTGCACACGTATGTATGTCTGAATATCTGCCTATGCACTTGCTTGCGTGCGTGCACATGCGGGTGTGTGCACACACACTCATATCCCTCTCACCTTCAATGAACACCGCTCCATCCCGATGTATCGCCCAATCCCCTCCCCCCGGCACTTCATGTCCTTTCATATACGTCGCCTCCGCACACTCAAACCCAACATTCTCAATCTTCACCCCTCTCACCGGCTCACTCCTTGTACCCACAATCCCAACCACACGCGCGAACTGCGTCGCGACGAAGCGAGTGTGGGAAGTGATGGTTGAGTTGGGGTAGTAGAAGAGGCGGTTGGATTGAGTGGAGTGAAACCACTCGCCGGGAGTGTCTACTTCTTCGAATATGTTGTCGATGTAATACTCGGCGCCGTGGGGCCAACCGCGGGCTTCCTGTATGTGTGGGTGTACTCAAAGTTGTGGAGTACCAGTTGTCTGTGTTACAACACTTTTGTGGGCTGATACACATGGGTGAGACCCTGATAACAGGAAACAGCAGCAACCACCTGGTAGGTCTTTACATACGTCAACGTGCTTTGAGGTGCACACATATAGCTAAGAGTGCGCGTGCAAATGTGTGTGTGTGTGTGTGTGTGTGTGTGTGCGTGCGCCTCATCAGCGATGTACGCGTGCTGTACAGACCAATGATAGATACACTTGTGTCGCGGTAGCATTATCAATTATCAACTTGTTTCCACACCTGGAAGCCACCCTCTCCAAATAGCAAAGTCCCAGTGCTGTCATCCCTCTCTCGCACTCTGAACTGCCACCCGCCCCAGTACCTGAAAGAGCAGCGACACAACATAACAGTCACACATAACAACATCACACAGTATAGCATGGTGAATGTGTGGGCTGTCTCTCTCTCTCTTACCCTCCGTGCAATGCGTGCACGATGGCGGTTTGGGGCTCCTTCCACGCCCTCGGGAAGGTCCCGTTGGCGAAACGGACACCGCGCGGGACTTTGTACGTCGACGCCGCGCCACCCTGAAAGGTGTATGCGTGTGCTCACTGTTGGTACTATCAGTGTGACAAGACAACATGCAGACTGTCTCACCTGTGGAGATGGCAGAGCCCAGTATGACTGGGGAGGGTGGAAGGGAGCAGCTGCACCGCCGATGCCCATCGCAAATGTCTGGCAGTTACGTGTGTGTGTGTGTGCGTGCGTGCGTGCGCGCGCGTGAGTGTGCGGGTATCTGTATGTGCGCGTACATGTGCATGTGCCTATGTGTCTATGCGCGTCATGGGCATACCAGTGCACTGTCGAACCCAACGCGGTTTGCTTTGAAGTTGTTTTGGGCATCATCACAACCTCACCTTGAAATGATCACCCATGCGGAAAGGAGCCGTAATGTTTACTATCAACGGTGGGCTTGGAACCGGCGCAGGCGGCAGCCAATCCTCTGGCTTGGTCTTGATGTAACCCGTGTCATCCGCTACAACACACCATCATATACACAGTCACACACGCACACGCACGCAGGCACGCACACATATCCACACTTACTTACTCCACAGTCCCTGTCTCTCGGGGTCTGCGTTGGGCCACCTCGCCCGCACCGCCCTCTTGCCATCGACGAACAGACCCGAGAAGGGGAGGACGTCATCGGGCAGCTTGGCGGAGAGGATGGGACCGGAGCCTTCTTGCCTCCACTCCAATCCTGAGGGACAAAGTGTATTGATCAGTGGCTTGGCGTGAAAACAACCACAACAATAACAACAGCAACAGCAACACCAACAGTGACAATGCGAACAACAATGGCAACGAGACCACCACCACAACCGACCACCACCACCACCACAACAACATCAACAACAGCAAATGAGACCTCACAGCAGCCACATCCCCCCCCCCCCTCTCCCCCCCAAACACACACAACAAACATACATCAACAACCACTCTCATCACCCCCACCACACCCCTCCCCCTCACCTGTCAGTCTCTTCCCCCCGCTGATCACCGCCTTCCCGTCGCCTCTGATGTGGAGTCCGCTGTCGTACGGGGTCAGGAGGAGGGGGCGGGTCACGTAGCAAACGCCGGAGAGGAGGAGGAGGCGGGGGGAGTGAGGAGTTGATGGTGTTGTTGATGATGATGTTGTTTGTGGGTGGGAGCGGAGGAGGGCGAGGCCAGCCTGGGGGCGGGACAGGGATTAGTGTGGGTGTAGTGCGAGGCGTGCGAAGGTGTGGAGGTAAGTAGTAGCTGATGTGGTTCTGTGTGAAGGTAGCAAAGTGTGGAGTAGCCGCAGTGCGATATATAGATGATGTGTTGTACCGCATGAGACTATGCCACAGTTTGTGTCGGTGCGTGCGCAAGCATGTGTGTGGATGAGCGTGCGTGCACGCACGTGGACGCGAGTGGCTGTGGCAGTGGGCGCCCCGAGCGTGCGCATGTGCATGTGTGTATCTTGCCTCCATTGTGCCGAGAGGGTTGGTGCGACTCCCGTCACCATCATCCTTACCCAAATAGCAGTCCACATACACCGTGCGCACGTACTCCCCTCCGGTTCCACCACCATTATCACTGTTGCCATGTTGTTGTCGCTGTTCTTGTTCTAGCAACTCTGCCCTTCTTGTAGCTGAGCTGGCTGCACGAACAGAACACGCGCATGCATGGATTTGTTGCTTGCAAGAGGGGACAATGATCAAAGCAATTGCGTGAAGGGGAAAGAGCAGGCATGGGCATGGCACAATATTGTGTGTTTCACACCTTTTTGTTTGGGCAGAGTGCGGTTGCATAGCTCGGCGAGCTGCAGTGCGTCGAATGCGGCGTCAAAGCTTCCACACCTCGGCAACAGCTGTGCAGTGGAAGGGTGTGCTTGGGTGCGCATGCTCGCAACCACACACGCACACGCACACGCACACACCTTCCTCACCGCTTCGCATATCACAACCACGTCTACACACGCTGATGCAACGTCTACTTCACCTTCCTCGCGTAGTCGTACGCGAGCCCCCTGACCGCGCAGTCCCACTCCGGATCGGCCTCGCCTCGGACTGCAGGCAGGATGACAACGAGGAGGAGAAAGAGGAGGAGGGGGAGGAGGGGGAGGGGGAAGACGGACATGCGGCTGCTCATCTGGGTGGCAGGCGTGCATGGTGGATGAGTGGTGGGGTCGTGTGTGGGGTTGTAGGTTGTGGTCTGTGGCATGCATGCATGCATGCATGCAGTCCTGAATATAACAAGTGTAGTAGACAAGGCTGCACTGCGGAGCGTTGTCATGATGCGAAGAGGGTTTGGTTGATCGGCATTGTTCGTATCAGTCACAGATTCGTGCCTTTCATCAATGAAGCAAGCTGCAAGGGCTGCTCAAGTTGGACCATGATGGACAAGTTGAAGAACACGAACCCAACTACCCAGATGCATGCATGCCCGCATACCTTGCACATGTCAGCGGTGTCTCTCTTGTGCGCCTCTGTGTGGAAAGATGTGGACTACAAAACATGTAATCACAACAAGTAAAGCAGGAAGAACACATGTAGACACCATCACCACAGCCAGCAGCAACGATCACTCCGGCCTGCAACCGCCTCGGCACACACTTCAAGTTGAAGAAGCATGTGTCGTCCACCCCACTAATGTTGTGCTCGGGCGCACAAGGCGCACAAGAGGTCGCAACTCCATCCACAATGCAACATCAACATCAGCAGGTATCGCCGATATCGATGGGTGGCTTATCCAGGACACGCTATCCTCGAAACGGAAGCACGGACACGAACCGGAACAACGGCGGCAGCAGAAGATTCCGCTCAGGATCTGACGAGTCATAACGGCTGTGTTGCGGCTTGGAAGAGAGAGCGGAAGTTTCGGGAGTTACGAGTCGTGTAACGGAGTCGCTCAGTTACGACTCCGTTACACGACGTCCCCCAGTCTCTTGTCGCGTGTCTGAGGAGGCGCAGCCTCGGTTAAACCCCTCACGTGACCCCCCCACTGGTCTTCCGACAACTAACCAGCTTGCAACGATATCGACATTGGACCCTTATCAATTTACTAACAGAGGTAAGGCAAAAGATATCTGCGGCTGTTTGGCCTTTTGGTGTTTGGTTTTCGTCTCCTCCGTTCAGGCGTCAAGCGTGGAACTGCGGTTTGATGTGGGCCACGCCGGACCAGGCCAGGCCGGAGGGCCCAGCCGAGCGTGGCCTGGTCCGGCGTGCATGCTGCGTGCGGGCCTATGTGGCGCCTCCGCGACCGATTCCGTACCAGGCCACGCCCTGTTTGGTCCGTACCAGGCTGGCGCGCTGATACGCCGGCTCGGAGGAAAGCGCCTCTGACTGCCACTACTTAGCGGCGGCGGCAGCGGCAGCAGTGGTAGAGGCGACAGCAAGCAACGAGGCGCAGGCAGGCATTGCTCTCAGCTTAGTCGAACTAGGCCAGACCAGACCAGACCAGACCAGACCAGACCAGAGCTGAGGTGGGTAACAAGTCCTTACTAGGCCAGGTTCGAGAGGGTATGGCGGCCATGGTGGTGGACATGGCAGTCGAGAAGAATGAGAACAACGCCGCCGCCGCCGCTGTGGGCGAGCTCCGCGCCTCTGCGCTGCTGCCGAAGCGGCGGCCGTCTGAGCTGTTTGTTGCGGTGGGGCCCTTAAAGAGCGACTCGTTCAATGGGTTCCCCAGGTCAGTGAATGAGTGAGTGCGAGTGCGTGTGAGTCTGAGAGGAGATGTGAATGAAGAAGTGGCACAGTGCATGAGTGAGGGTGAAAGTCAAAGTGAGGGTGAGAGTGAAGGAGTGAATCAATCAACGAGTGAGTCAAGGAGTGAGAGTGACTGAGTGAGTGAGTAAGCGTGTAACTCTGTCACGGAGTGACAGAGCAAGTGAGTGGGTGGGTGAGTCAATGAGTGCAAGCCTGGATAAGTTAGCGAGCAGTCAAAAACAAAGTATGCGGGGGAGTGAGTGAGTAAATGAATGACTGAGAAACCAAGGCTGTTCAGTAAGTGAGTATTGGAGTCTGAGTATAACCATTCATTCAGTCAGGCAGTCAGGCAGTCAGTCAGCTCTTTCCTGCTCGATACACACTCAAGACTGAACCACTACTTGCACACCTCAGGCCTGCGAGCCCGACGGACGAGGTGATGTCTCCCATCACGCGCACCCTCGTCGTCGGACGGAGCAAGTCCTTCCGACGGGTCCTGTCGGCCCGCGGCAACGCCTTGCGGAAGGTGAGAAAAGGAGAGGGTGTTGGGCTTTGAGTTGTACGTTACGCTGGTAGTGAGGGACTCAGCGTGCGTGCGTGTGCACGCATTAGACTGGAGCCTGTGAGTGCACATGATGTATATGTGCATGTGTGCCTGCCTGTCTCGGTGTCTGCATTGGTGAAGACACTAAGACAGGCAACTCATTATTGATCGTTGTGTCCATGTTATGAGTCTCATCTCAGCCCGCTTTGTCGCAGGAGGAGTGCCGCAAGGATTGATGCAAGACCCAAATCCCCATATGCTATTGTTCCTTCTGATGAACTCTGAAGACACTCCCAGCTCGCACCCCCACCGTCCATCAACAGTTTAGACACATGGTTAGTGCTTAGATGTCCCCATTATTGTCCGCATGGAGCGACAGGTGTTGGCTTGCAGCGTTGGCCACAAGGCGTAGATTGGATTGGCAGGGCCTCTTTCGGGTTTGGTGAGAGGTCAGTTAGTGCGTAGGATGGTTGTTGTAGTCATTAGGTATTTTGTGTGTGTGTTGTTGGTTGGAGAGGACAAGGTGTGTACAACAGCATAGCCCTACCTATTATGGTAGTGTTGCAGGCGCTCTTATGGTGAAAAGGAGTCAGTTTGAAGTGCGTATGTCCACGTGTGCTGTGCCTTGATGTGTGCTTGCAGACATACAACGATCTTGACTCGTATACTCACCTTATAGAGCTCAACAATTCTGAACACGCCAGCGCAGTGAATAATACGCTGACTTAGGAAAAAGTCAGCAGAAAACCAACACCTTACAGGCAGTTGAACAGCAAAGTACTGCATAGAAGATTGCCAATGCCGTGCCACCATCCACATTGACAATCCCTGCCTCGTAAACAGGACTAACAGGGTGCTAGCGATAGTGTAGGCAGTGAGTTGGGTGAGATAGTTGGTTAACCCGGCAGTCAAGTGTGTGACAGTGTTAGGTGCTTGTTCTACAACTCTAATTACTGTGACTATACTCACGATGCACGGGCAATTCTGTTGCGCATTGCACTAACACTTCATCTCGCAGTTCTTGAGCCAGGCCTGCGGGCGATCCACCGCGGTGATATCGGCCTGGCGGTGACGGCCCCGCTTCCTGGCCGCGGCGACACCCCCGTCATGCGCGACATCGGCTGATGATAATGGCGGTTGCGAGGCGAAGCCACATCATCGGCAGAGTGAGGCCTGACATGCTGATTGTCCTTGTCGATATTGGCGCCGGGGGCCAGCGCTGATGTGGGACGTCCTGAGGCTTTGTGTCCCTGTGGCAAATGGAAGTTGCGGCAAATGCATCCGCAGCGCAAACAACGCGCATGCACACACGCACCCACACACCCGCACGCACACATACGCTCGCGCGCAATATAATTCAACACAACTGGTAGTTTGCTTACAGCAAGCAGGAGAGACATCGGCGTTGGCGTGTATCTGGGTGATGTCGCCCCGTTTGAGGCCGAGGATGAAGACCTGAACGCCAGCAGCTTGCACCACTGCCCAGCTGTGATCTGATGACAACAGAACATTCCTCAACAGCTGTCTCACTAGCGCCTCCCCAAACAGTGTACAAGCAGCGCATGTCGTGACACGGATTGAAACACAACGTATCACACATCATGCCTGCAGGCGGGATTCAACTCTCGGCAGCACCCTCATGATAGATGCGTGGCTCTCGTGTTGGGCCAGCTCAGGGCGGCCCGATATTACTCGCCGCACGAGCATGCCGGCAATCTGTGATTAGGCATAATAAGTTGACTGGGTGAGTGAAACACCCGACACTCAACGAATGTAACCAGCGATACCTTTAATGAGCGCAGCACGTGTGCGCAAATACGCGTTGGCACCGTGCCAATTTGCCACAACTCTACCAGAAACGCCTCAATGCTCTGTACATGATACAACATCAGCCGCATGTTGTTGCTGTTGCTGTTGCTGTTGCTATTGTTGTTGCTGTTGTTGTTGTCTTGTGCAACACACTGCTCTCACCTGCAGCACGGCTGTCGCGTGCGCAAGCAGCATCTTCACAGCAACAAGGAGCTTCCAGATAGACAGCAACATGGCATTCACGCTGGCACGGATGTGATCTGGCACGATAGCATCCTCATCATCACTCGCCACAGTCACCACCTGGCAGAGCGCACAAGAAAACAGCATGCTTTGAGTTGATCTACTTGACACGATGCATGTGCCTGCAGAATGTTATCTATCACGTGTGCCAGGCGCAGTGAGTCGAGTCAGCAATGTATGTCGGTGTTAACGATAATCAAAGCGTATGTATGCAAAAACAGTATGACACGGATAATGCCCGAGAGGGATATGTGTGGTGCACAGTGGGTGTAAGGTGTCCATATGTGTCATGTCTCAACCAACCAATCCAACCTGTACCTGATGCAGGAGGCAAGGCAGGAGGTCCATGATGAAGGCCCCAAGGACGCGGTTCCCATTGCCATGCACTTGTTGGCGTTTCACCTCATGCGCGAAATATGGGAGAAAACTCTCAACAATGGACGTGCCGCCGCCTCGTGGCGATATCGATGCTGTGCGGCTGCACAGCACGGCCTTGCATAGCTCGAGGATAATGCCCGAGGACGATGATGATGTTGCCACTGAGGAGAGAGCGGATATGGTTGAGGCCTCACGCAAGATGTGTCGCATGTAAAGTCGGTTGCCGAGCGCCCTCTCAAACACGGGCTTGGATACAACGGGAACCCAGTGCAACACCTCCTCGGCGTTACGGGGATCGGCTGCGAACTTCCTCGCGGAGATGAGAAAATGTGATATCACCTGGACGCAACATGATAGTTGTGCATACAGCTCACCTTGATGCATATGAATGTGTGCCAGTGTGTTTGCTTATAAACATTGCAAGTCTACTCTGCATACACACACTTAGCATGGTTGTCCACTTCATGAATACGTCCAACACACTGCTGCGGCAACAAACACAACATACACGCATATGGTGATGAGCACCACGTACAGCGTGCGTAACATACTGCAATTAATAATCAATACTAATCTCACAAACAACTGATCGGTCGCTGTTCTCAACGACTTAGGTGTGTGTTGCATGCTGCTTGTGATCATCAAAGACACACAGCACGACTGACACAGCTATCATATGAACCTCTCCTCCGCCTCTTACCTGTGATGGCGTCTCGTCCCCAGCCTTGACTTTAATCTCGACAGGCTGCAGGTGTACCTGACGCGTGGACGGCAGCAGGGAGGTGGCCCACGGGACCCGCGACCCCTCAAAGTATTGCACGGGTGCTGATGTCGCTGGGTCCTCATCCTCACCCATTAAAAGAAAGGACCACCTAATGCAGAACTACAGCTGTAGATAAAGATGTACTTACTCGGGAACTGACACTGTAAACGAACGTATGTAAAGCAGCTAAGCTGCCAACCTACCTACCTAGTGAGAGGTAAAAGAAACATGGATGTTAGCTACGTGACCATCTCTGCTGCTTGTGCTAACCCTAACCCTCCAGCCTGTCTGGTCGTTGCAGGAGAGAGTCTACTTGAAGGGCATTATAATACACTGATAGAGCTACTGGCCAGTGCGACAGCCAGTCAAACCTGCAAAGTGGCAGCATGTGAGAACGGGACACACATGTACGCACAGTGAGGGACAAAACGCATTGAATTGGCTTGCTTGAGTGGTGATGGTGGCGCCTTCGGTGAAGCCAGAGTGGTCGCAAAGGCTCAGCGGGTCCAGCATCTCATTTCCCCCAAGGAACAGCCTCTGCCATCAGTAAATTGTTTAAAACTGTGCTGCAATTGAGGTTCAGGAATGGTACAATTGTGACTACCATCCGACATGCAAGCCGGGTGTTGCGCGTTAACATTACCTGCTGGGCTATGGGAAGGCTGTGATGCTGATGGATGAGGGCTTTCAAGTACAGCACGCTCTGCCCCGCAGGAACCTGATGAGATAACGACTTAATGAAATCATATCATCGCGTTTGATCAGTACACCTTGCAATCAACATGAACCAAGCTCAGCTTTGCATACGTTGTGCTGGTGGGATGAGCCGTCGGGGAGTTGAACCGTCACCTGCGCAGTCAACAACACAAGTTGTAAGGTGACAAGAGTTGCACACACTGTACACGCATGATGCTTGATATGCTTATAATGCAATGATGCGTGCATATTACACGCAACACGTAAAGTGTGTGACTAGTATGCACCAAGTCACTGCACAGTCAGGTATACAAACATCAGTGATGGCAACATAAAGTACCAACATATTCACGACTGACTGTGAGTAAGATGATCTCCCATGGCTACGAATACAGTAATGTAGTGTTGTACCAGGGTCTCAGGTTCCTCGTGCGGGGCTTGAGCGTCACGGACTACAGCGCCGCCGTTGACCAGCTTCGACCCAAGAGACAGCTTCATTGCTTGCGAGTCATGTACGCTGGGGGACATTGTTTTAGAACACAGTGAGTGGGCTTGCGTGCGTGGGCACGTGGGGGAGGGGGAAGGGGGGGAGGGGGGGAGGGGGCTTGCGCAAGCGTGTGCGCGCGAGAGCGGTAAGTAAAAGTATTCACTTGAATGCTCTATGCGCTAAAAAGCTTGAAACAGGTAAATGCAGGTTACTACTTCACGTTGCATTGACCGTACCTTGCTGCACTACACCGATTAGCATTGGATGCGTTGCTTGAACTCATGTACTTGATGTGTAAGCATACAGTTCTAGTTATACAGTTACAGTAATCAAACCATCTCGACTTGGTTAAGCCTGAAGAGATTTTGGTTATTGTACGCTTACATACTCCCAATTCTATAATCCAACAAAACCACGTCATGGCAGCTGCCCTTTAAGTCTGTACGCAGACAGCAAAGGACTGAAACTATACAGACCAAACAGCATAGACTATTTAGCGTGTTTACAAAAGGGACTGGCATTGAGAGCAACCACTGTTGAAACCGTTCCAGCAAACAGATTGAAGGAACACAAACCCTAACTCTTAATCTACTTCAAGCCAATGCTCATCCACCAGCAAACAGCAAGGAAAACAGCATTGTCAAGCAAGCCCCTGCTCCCCGTTCCGGACTGTAATCAGAAAACATAAATGTGCCCAGCAAACGTCACAATGACACCATACCGCTGCTGCCAATGCCACCCACAACGCCGCCGCTGCCAGCCCCTACCGTCAACAACGCCGACAACGCCGACAAACAGAGAAACGCCTCGGTCGGCGCACGATTCGCTCATCCACCGACGTCGACGAAAGCGGTCATCAGTCAACACCAGCCACGGTGGCGTCATCGATGATAAAAAAGGCTGAACAAATCCGTCCGCACGGTTTAAGCACAGACCTCCACGTCGCTAAACACCTCGAACGCCTGTTCCAGACGTTCGATCCGATGCGCAAACGGCCCATCGGCTGCCACGCAGGCGAAGCCACCATCATCACGAGCCAGTTAGGCGCGGCAGTACCTGGTACCAGAGCTCAGCCTCTGGCGCAGAGGTGGTGTTGGTGAGCGTGCCTGTGGTGGCGGCGGCGGCGGTGGCGGCAGAGTGAGGGGTAAGGAGAAGTGGGCTGAAGGTTGCAGAGAAGGTTTAGGGCTCGTTGGTGCTGGGCGATTGGAGGCGGACGGGAAAGGGCGGGCAGAGGATCAAGGATCTGATCGGGCGTCTAGAGCGTGTCTTGTGCGCCTGCCTGCTGGTATGAAACGCTAGTTGCTGTTGAAATAGTGGATTATTCAATTGCTTTGTTATATGTCGCTGTACATCAACAGCATGCATGCAAGTAAACTGGCAGTGGAAGGGTGGTCACAAACATAGATCACCATCCGCCTTACACGTGCATGTCCACAAGGGCTTGTAACTAAACAGCCCAAAGCACTCATAGTACTGAAGACGCAAAAAGAACTGCAGCATTCCATTGCAACTTCAGCACACTCTTTCAGCAAAGAGTATGTGTGCAACAACCCGCGGATTGAATGATGCTGTTCATAAAGTACTGTGCTGTGCAGCCATGCGAAGCTCTGCAGGAGATGATGGCGCTGAGCATTTCGCCGCCCCCGCTGCCAGCACCATGTCCGACGACGACAACATCCCCACCACCCTCCCCACTAAAGACCACACCAAAGTCCCAATTCCTGAGCACGACGAGGACGAGCCTCCTTCACCATCCTCACCCATAGATGATATTGATGCGAAGGTGGTGGGCGTCCCGTTGCCCGTGCCATATTCGTCCGGAGACGCCGCGGATGCTGCGCGAAAGGGGCTGGTGTGGCGGCTGCGGACGCGCTTGGGTCGAGGTAAAGATGGTGGCAAGGAGGGAAAAGGACCACCGAAAGAGAAACAACCTATGGCGCCCTTCATGTCACTCTTCCGCTACGCTGGTGAGTTGTAAGGAGCAGGGGCTAGTCAGGGTTGCAATACGCAGCACTGAGGTAGCTTTTCATGAGTGTTTGATCCTACTGTGTAAAAGCGTGGATACTGTTCACAGAATCGCATGCTTGTGTGAGCGCTGTATGCGTGCATGGCATGCAGTGGGCGTGCATGGCATACAGGGTGCATTCATGTGCTTGAGCTCAAGGGATATAGTCCCTCGCTGTAGGTTGCACATATGCGTATGCGCCTGCATGTTGGGTGCATGTTACGAGCTTGTATGAGTTTCCCTGCTACAGTAAGGCAGCTTCGCATTGTAGGATAGAAGTTATGGCAAACACTCAGATCAATGTTATGCAAATACATCAGTCACACATGTCACTGGTTTTCGTGTTCACATGCCACTGCATGTGCATGGCAATTGACCTGAATGCTGAGCTGAGTGGGGATGTCTTGCAGACAGGAAGGACTGGCTATACATGCTGCTGGGGACGCTATGTTCCATTGCGGTGGGAGCTATGACGCCCGCGTTCTCCGTGCTGTTTGGCCGATTAACCAATGCATTTGGAAACAATCTCTCAGATCCGGGCGCGTTGGTTCGCGAAGTCAACAGAATAGTCATTATCCTGGCCATTCTCAGCGGCGCTGCAGGACTCTGTGGCTATGCTCAGAAAACTTTCTGGATGCTGGCAGGGGCACGCTTGACATCACGAGTGCGTGAAAGATACCTCCACGCTGTATTGAGACAGGAGGTGGCCTACTTTGACACGGAGGCGAAGTCTGGAGACTTGGTTACGCGCATTGCGGGTGATACCGAGGCTGTGGCCCAAGCTACGAGTGAGAAGATGAGCGAGTTGTTCCAGTATATCACCACCTTTTTGGGTGGCTTTGCTGTTGGGTTCGTATATGCGTGGAAGTTAACGCTAGTCATGTTGGCCATCACTCCGCTCATCGCCCTCTGCGGTGTGGCGCTTATGGCATTTGTGGCGCGGTTCCATGGGACCGCTTCGAAGAGCTACGGCGAGGCTGGTGCCGTGGCCACTGAGGCCGTCGCCAATGCACGGACTGTTGCCGCCTTCAACGGACAGGAGCAGGCTGCTGCGGCCTACTCGCGCGCACTTTCCTCCTCTTTCACCGCAGCCGTTCGACAGGGTGTTGCCCAGGGCGTCTCCCTCGGTGCCGTCTTCTTCATACTCTACTGCTCATACTCGCTGTCCCTGTGGTATGGAGGCCAGCTCGTTGCCAAAAGGGAGATCAATGGCGGTGATGTTCTCTCGGTAAGTGTTGTTAACTTGATTGGTTGGTACCCGATGTGCTTACATCAATTGTGGTATTGCTACACTAATATGAGAACACGTGCATTTCATGGCAACAAACCACAATCAAGGAACATTGATTAAACTTGTATTTGTTTACAATGTGCAAGCTTTCACTTTTGGTATTACAAGGAAGTGTGTCCCATTTGCTACTGCACCATCGCAAATTCATTGATGCATGTCTACTTCACTATGCGTGCTTCACTATGCGTTCTTCACCATGTGTATTGCACTCACTTTTGTTGTCTGAGACACTGAGTCAGTCTTGCAGACTTTGCTTTTGCGGAAGATCAGTGTATTGTATCACTGATTATCTACTGCCTACTCTTTGCAGGTCTTCTTTGCAGTTTTGCTTGCTGGGTTCTCCCTTGGTCAGGCTCTTCCTCTCCTCTCCACCATCGCTGCCGGCCGCGGGGCCGCGTACAGGCTCTACTCGGCCGTGGACCGCGTTCCCTTAATCGACAATGACGCCGGCGTGGTGCCAACCACCCCGCCACTTGGTCAGATCGAGCTCCGCGATGTCACCTTCGCATACCCGGCTCGTCCCGATGTAACCGTCTTCAACAACTTCAACCTCAAAGTCCACCCGGGCCAGACCGTCGCGCTCGTGGGGGAGACGGGGTCAGGCAAGTCCACGGCGATATCGCTGCTGGAAAGGTTCTATGACCCATTGTCGGGGGTAATACTCCTCGATGGCGTGGATATTAAGACGCTACAGCCGCACTGGCTCAGGTCTCAGATTGGACTTGTGAGCCAGGAGCCGATATTGTTTGCTACCACCATACGAGCCAATATTGAGTATGGGAAGCCTGGCGCTAGCTTTGATGACATCGTGGCTGCGGCCAAGGCGGCTAATGCACACAACTTCATCTCCGCACTGCCGGATGGCTATGAGACCCAAGTTGGAGAAAGAGGTCTCCAGCTATCAGGTGCGGTTGTGTGATTGGAATGCACAGCAGCAGCATTCAACCGGTGTGTAGTGCAAGTTGTGGTTGATTTGACAGACAAGCCACTGCCGTGGACATTGTTGGACAATAACAGTGGCTAGCTTGTGTGTGCACAATCAACATTATTGTGGAGACAAATCTTACGTGAAACCATTATACTACTTCAGCATAAGGAGTGAGAAAGTTGTTGGTCATTCCCAGACAGTACTTTGGTTTGTGCAGTACTCAGAGGCCTTGCTGTCAGTTGAGTGACAGACCAGATGTTTGTCGTTGCAGGTGGGCAGAAGCAGAGGATAGCAATAGCACGTGCGGTACTGAAGAATCCTCGCATCCTCCTCCTTGACGAGGCTACCTCCGCTCTCGACAACGAGTCTGAGCGTATTGTTCAGGCGGCACTGGACTCGCTGATGGTCAACCGCACCACCCTCGTTGTCGCGCACAGGCTCTCGACCGTTCGCGATGCCAACGCCATCGCTGTTGTGCGCGCCGGCAAGGTTGTTGAGCTCGGCACGCACGAAGAGCTGCTCAAGATACCTGATGGTGCCTATGCTGCGCTGGTCAGGCTGCAAAACGACCCGAGAGAGGTGGAACGCTCCTCTAGCGCCCTGTTGAGACAACGACGCAACAGTAACTCGAGCCAACATCACCACAACAGGTAGTGAACGTTTGCGTTGCATCAGACGCCGTGTGTCGTGATCAAGTTGCTGTGTGCATGTTGTGTCAGATTGCACAAGCAGTTTGGTAAGCAAACTGATGTATTTTGCTGCGTTGTACTAAAGCAGACTAAGTTGTGTTTGTGCTGTGTAGTTTTCACAAGGCCGAGTCTCATGCGAGCTACCATGATACGGGCAAGTATGGCCGCGCCAATGACGAGGAGGCGGGCTTGGACAACAACAAGAAGAAGCGTCATGGTGGCTGGATGAAGGCTCTAAGCCGCGCCGCGGGAATGACTCCCGGTCAGTGGCTCCTCATCCTCGTCGGCGTAATAGGCGCTGGGGTCAGCGGCGCCACCTCCCCTGTGTTCTCCATTGTCCTGTCCAACATGGTGACGGTATTCTTCCGGCCAACTCCTGAAGGGGTGCGCTCGGGTGCACGATTGTGGGCTTTGGTATTCCTCGCCCTGGCCGTGGGGGCCTTCGTGGCCTCCTACATGGAATTCTACGCCTTCACAAGGGTGGGAGCCCGCGTGGTGAAGCGCCTGAGAGAGCTGACTTTTGGAGCTATATTGAGACAAGAGGTGGCCTTCTTTGATGATGATAGAAACGCATCAGGAGCCGTTGCGGCCCGCCTCGAGCAGGACGCCGCGGCCGTGAAGGTCCTTGTCGGTGACCGAGCCGCAATGATCGTGCAGAACATGGTTCGCGTTGTCGCGGGCGTGGCCATCGCCTTCTCTGCCGGTCCCAAGCTTGCGGGCGTATTGATATGCATTCTACCCCTGATGGCCTTTGCGGGATGGATTCAGTTCGGGTACCTGCAAAGGTCCTCAGCCGCAGCTGCAGATGCGAGAGCCAGTGCCAACCAGCTCGCCACCGAGTCTATGCAGTCAATACGCACGGTCGCCGCCTTTGGAGCTGAAGGGCGTGTGGTCGAGCTGTTCGCCGAGCGCAACGTTGCTCCGTACAAACAGGAGATTATACGTGCACATGCTGCCGGACTTGGACAGGGCCTGTCGCAACTAGCATCCAATGGCATGTTTGCGCTTGGGTTCTGGTATGGTGGCAAGCTTTTCCAGCAAGGCGAGATCACCTTCCAAGGAGCCCTCCAGGTAAACTTGACGCCCCATGGTGCTGTCGTGTTCTGGTCGTTTTGGTCCACACTGTGAGTGTGCTTATATGCTTGCGTGGTTGGGTGCGGGCGTGTGCATATGCAGGCACATATGCAGGCACTCGTCGTGCAGTGGTATGTTGTTACTGAGTCGAGTGTGCTGTGACTCTGAGTCAAGTGTCCCTGCTAAGGTTAACACCTCTTGTTACTGCAGGTGTTGTACGCAATCATGATGACACAACAAGGGTTGGGCTGGATGGGAACTGTTGCACCGGACATTGCCAAGGCCGACCACGCCCTTGAGAACGCCTTCACAGTGGTGGACCGCAAGCCTGCCATCGATGCATCAGACCCCGGTGGCGCTCAGCTCGATGCCAAGATTGTCAAAGGCGACGTTGAACTCAGTCATGTCACCTTCACATACCCCTCCAGACCTGATGCCAAGGTGTGCATTTGCGTGCTCAAGTGTGTGTTGCACACTTTAGGGTGTTTGTGAACATATGTGTGCATGATTGTGCGCGCGCGTGTGTCTATTGTATTGATCGCTAACATGGTGCTTGATTAGGTGTTTGAGGACTTTTCTCTACGTGTCCGCGGTGGTGAGACGGTTGCGTTGGTGGGCGAGAGCGGGAGCGGCAAGTCCACAGTAATATCTCTCGTCGAGCGGTTTTATGACCCGCAAGCAGGGAGGGTCCTTTTCGACGGGGTCGACATCCGCAACTTCAATGTCAAATGGCTCAGATCTCAGATAGGTCTCGTGAGTCAAGAGCCCGTGTTGTTTGGGACCTCAATCCGCGCCAACATTGAGTATGGTAACCCCGGCGCCAGCTTTGATGATATTGTCGCAGCAGCCAAAGCTGCTAATGCGCACAACTTCATTGTGAACTTGCCGGAAGCCTATGACACCCAAGTAGGCGAAAGAGGCATTCAGCTATCAGGTACACATTTTGCCTGTCTTCGTTGCTCTTATACTAGTGACCTGGTACACATTTTGCCTGTCTTCGTTGCTCTTATATTAGTGACCTCGTCCTAAAGTGAGTGGTTGGGTTGTCTATGTTCAGGCAACCTCAGAATAGCTTTTCATCACTGCTTGTCTGTGTGTATGTGTGATTAGTGTGGACACGCTCCCTCTGTGTGTGTGGATATGTGCGCCCGTTAACACTTTGTCCATGGCAGGTGGGCAGAAGCAGAGAATTGCCATTGCGCGGGCTGTCTTGCGTAACCCGCGTCTTCTT
The DNA here is from genome assembly GCA_009103225.1 of Chlorokybus atmophyticus. NCBI lineage: Eukaryota > Viridiplantae > Streptophyta > Chlorokybophyceae > Chlorokybales > Chlorokybaceae > Chlorokybus > Chlorokybus atmophyticus. Next base: position 158,828 of record RHPI01001946.1, read on the forward strand.
CTGTTGGATGAGGCGACGTCCGCTTTGGACAGCGGGTCCGAGCGTCTCGTTCAGGAGGCTTTGGACAAGCTGATGCAGAACCGCACGACGCTCGTGGTGGCGCACAGGCTCTCAACCATCCGTCATGCTGACCGCATTGCCGTTGTACGCGAGGGTAAGGTCATCGAGATTGGCACGCATGAAGAGTTGTTGAAGATACCCGATGGGGCATACGCCGCCCTGGCTCGCGCGCGCAATGACCGTGCGGCTCTCACGTGATGATGATTCATTGTAGTTTAGGGGTGTTGGACCACTCTTCTTCTCCCACACTGCCAATCTGCACTTGTATATAGACCGCTGCTTCGCACCGCGCTCTGCGGCCAACATTGGCTGCGAGCCGAACAACAATTTTCCTCGCTTCGCTTGCTAGTTGCTGTGAGGTTAGAGGGAGTTAGTTTGTTAGGTTTTTTCGCGTTGCTGAGCCATTCGTGTGACAATTGTCTTTTAGTTCTCTGTAGCGATAGCGACCTTGTACCGTTCATATTGTCACTGAAACAACTGTTCTCCTTTATCAGTACAGTGCCCTCTGTATCTGTTGTCATGTGAGTCGATGGCACGCAAGATCAGTCCTATTTGCCATGATCGCTAACGTACATTGATGCGCTCTGACAAGTGTGCCCTTCTGTGTGATGAGTTCCATTATTGTGCGTGTGCACAGTGATTTACAGCCCCGGCATACTCAACATCAATTCTGCGTGGCAATTACTGGATTGCGAATAGCCCATTGCAGATGACGGTGATGATGCTTCATGAGCCGTTTCGAAAAGCAGCGAGTTCAAAATACATCTGTGGCAATGCCAGCAGGTTGTAGACACCTAATCAGTAAGGCTTACCATGCAATAATAAGCCCCACTACTGTTCAGTTACTTAGCGTAAGGCAGTTGTTGCATTCCAGTTTTGTTACAAACTAACCACAAATCAACTGCGTATGATGTATGCTTTAAGGGGTACTAGAAACTTTTGTACATGTGAAACCACAGTAGTCGACATAGCATCCTACAAACATTGTCTCTACAGATTATGCACACACTGTTCTGAAAACGCTGGTTTACGGCAGAAACTTTCTGCACACATATCTAGTCGGAGCTCTTCAACACACTTGGTGCCACATTTGCAACAATCCACGGGTGTTCCAGCACTTTTTGGAGTGGTAATCGCTTGTTGGGGTCTTTAGCAAGCAACTGACATGGCAGTCTTTTGTTGGAAACATGAAACATTGGAACAAATACATGCATGCAACCAACAACACATTGATAGTAACTTACCCGCCGTATCAGGTCCTGAGCTTCCTTGCTCACCGCAGGAGTCTTGGGAAACTTTAAGTCAATGGTACGGATCCTACAGACACAACAAATCTCATTGTTTTGGGACAAAGCACACAGCGCATGCGCACGTTGTGTGCTTGTGTGTTTTGTCCACACGTGCATGTGTGTGTCTGCGTGTGTATGCATGTGCCTGCATATGTGTGTGTGCGTCTGTTGTGCATCAACCAATTACCTCTGATGCGTGTCAAACTTGTCACCAGCTTCAAATGGAGGGGACCCGTACAAGAACTCGTACAGCAGCACGCCGACCGACCATATGTCCACGGCGTGATTGTGAAGGTAGTTGTTCACTGCAAGCGGCTCGCATGTAAGGACGCTTACAACGTACGTTGAAAGCGCTGTACAACAGTACATTGCATACCCATCTCTGGAGAGAGGTAGTCCAGCGTGCCGCATATCGTGGTGCGTCGGTTTTGTGGCGCGTGCACTGCCCAACCGAAGTCCGACAACTTCACATCACCCTAGAGGAGGGTTCAACATATCAAGTAAGTTGTAAGCGTTGGGTTGCATGTTGTATAGGTGTCTCACCTTGAGGCCGATCAGCAGGTTTTCTGGTTTGAGGTCGCGGTGGATGACGTGTTTGGAGTGGCAGTAGATTAGAGCCTGGGCAACAGAAGCTACGTACTGCAACAAGAACACACATAAGGTGAGTTCAGATATGGTGGAAAGTGAACAATGACTCGGGATTTCGTCAGGCATTGCACTGCACGCACGTGGGCAGATCGCTTCTCGTTGAAGCGTTTGCACCGCTGCAGCTCGACATACATTTCGCCCTTTGCAGCAAACTCCAGAATCAGGAACACGCGCAGCTGTTGGATAGTGCCACTTTTTTGTGAGAGGTTGAAAACAAAGCAACCCAAGCCTACTCCAACACAAGCGTACACACTATGAAAGGAAGGCTACATGAAACTTTATCGCTGTAGAGTCGCTTAACAAAGGCAGGCAACAACACATGCAGGTGGAGTCAAAGCTGATTGCAGTTGACTATTACCACCAACACGCGCTCACCTCGTCATAGAAGTACCCGTGCAAGCGCAGTACATTGGGATGCCTGCCAACCGAATTAGCCGGTTACTTTGCATGTTTTGAGAGTCAAATCATTGCAACGGCATGCAATGCCAGAACACGTATAATGCAAGAGTCAAGCTGCGCAGCTAGCTGCTCAACCTGAGATGCGTCTGTATTTCTATCTCTCTGCGCAGCTGATGTTCAATGGCGCTGTCCCTCAACTGCTCCTTGAACAAGACCTTCAGGGCAACCACGAACCCGCTGGACCGCTCTCGCGCCAGATAAACCCGGCCGAACTTGCCTGAACTTGCCGGTCAAAGCAAGACTGTTTTGTCGTTGTAGTGGTGGTTGTTATTGTTACATCGGCAATTGGTGTTTCTCGCGCGCATGCATACATTGACGCCAAGAGGCACATGCACCTGCATGCATGTGTGGGTACGTACACAAGCACGGCTGCAAGCTGACGTGACTGAGTGGGGCAAGTCAGTCAGTTAGTAAAAGAAACGGGTGCACCTGTACGAGTCTAGGTAGTTGACTGACGGGTTGAGTGAATGACGGAGTAGGTAAGCGTAAGATACAAGAGTTAGAAACGAAACTCGACCATTGAACCAGGACTTCACTGAATTGTATAGGCTATAGGACGGCAGCGCGAATGCGGGTCTGTGTGGCTCACAAATTGATCATTGTGCCTGTTGGCCTCTTGATATCCCCTTGATTACGCTCACCTCGCCCCAGTCGCCGACCGATTTCGAAGTCGCTCAGGCTCCATCCGCACCGTGGCGACGAGGCAGGTGTTTGTCCTCCGGCGGTGGTGGCCGTCGCTGCTTCGCTTGTGGAGGCACCGCCCATGCCCCGCCCGCGCTTGCCATCCCGCACATCCTGCTCACAAAGTACGGGGTTGAGGACACTGGCATTGATGACGACGAGTAGGAGGAGGAGAAAGGCAACAAGGCTCTCACCTGCGCCGCCGCCTCCCCTGACGCCCGCTTGGCCCGCTGCTTGCCCGGCGGCGCAGGGGCCATAGCAGGGTATGGTCGTTAAAAATCTTACCTCCTACTGCAACACTCTTCCCTCCTTGCCCACAACGCCCACAACGCCAGCCACACAACCGCCGCCGCCGCCGCCGCCGCCGCCACGTTTTGGCGCCAAAACCTATTTGAAGCGTTTAAACATTAGGGTTTCTGACAGCCGCCGAGACGCGATCGAATATCAAACGGGATCACGCCTTGACTCCTTTCTCAAACCGGATCAGGCGCTGGACTAGTCAAGACATGTTTTTGTGGAGAAAACATCAAAATTATGCGACAAGAAAGGAGCTCTGAACAGGTGCGAGAGGGTGCAAGCGATGCGACATGTGCATTACATTCTATTGGACATGCTGTTATCACGTGATGTATCAGATCGTATACAAACGCCTGTCGCAAAGTGTCAGCTGCAGAGGAAGAAAGACTTTGTGCTGGGATTGCTCAGATTTTTACTCACGTGCACGGTTTGAAAAGGTTGTGATGCGACTGCGTTGTTAGCTTGGCTGCATCAGTGTATGACATGGCTGGGTTTCATGTTAGAGAAAGGCACATCACAGTTGTTGGGTTTTGACCGCTGCTGCTGCTGTAGTGGTGGTTGTGGTGGCTGCTAGCAGAGAGAGAGAGAGAGAGAGAGAGAGAGAGAGAGAGAGAGAGAGAGAGAGAGAGAGAGCTGTTGTGCTCATGCCGACACGATTGCTTTGTGGCTGCGGCCAGCCGCTGAGCAATGAGGAGTTTGATGCAGCCGTTGCACGCCTGGTGGAAGACACCACTGAAAGGTACAAACACGCACACGCCAACCAGCAGGCACATGCACACACACAGCGTGCTAGTCAATAATAGTGTCACGAGGCTGCACACACGTTTAAAACCACTCGTTGACAACCTGTTGTTGCAGCAGCCTGTGTGTCAGGCCATCTGCTTTATGGACCGCACGGCCACACACAGCGCCAACCCACCAGAGCAGATCAAGCAAGAAGCGCTCCAACCTCAGCAGCATGGTGAACAGTGACCGCTGGCTGCAAATAGTGACGCCTCTCCCCGCAGTCTCAGTCCCACAAACAGCAAATGCGTAGCGTACCTGTTGTTGCACGTACACGCACCTCTCATCCCGTTGTGTATAGGCGTCATTGTTGGCCCGCACACGCTATTTGATTGCAGATGCTGTGAAATAAGTTTCTATAAATTTCTATATAATGTAGATAAGTACACCAGCCCACAGCCAGTCCACAAAACTTGGCAATGGGTTGCGGATACACATGTGCACGCCGTGTACACATGCGGTTGCGAAATGCATATTCTTGCTCTCTCTTTCACCCTATATGTACAATTGCCTCAGAATGTAACATGTCATCAACTAAGAGCCAGTCTAGGCAGCGCATCCGACACCTTATCCCCTCCCTCACCCATATATGTTGTTGTCCTTATCCCCCCACTCTCACCACCCCCTCCCTCTCTCTCCACTTCATCTCCCACTGCGGGTTCTCCCACTCTCATCACCTGTCGGCTGAAGTCGACGCGGAACACGTGCGCCCGTCTCCGTTCGCTCTCGATGACGAGCGTATCGGGGTCGACGCGGCGCGGGAGAGACCAGTCCACGACGCGGTGGGTGACGCCGTAACCGCGCTCGGAGAGCACGTCGATCAGGATGCCGGCGGCGTCGGGGTCGGAGGGGGAGGGGGTGTTGGTGTCCATGGAGTCGAAGACGGGGTCCTGAGGGTGGTGAGAGATTGTGTGCTTGTGCGGGTGTGGCTGTGTGCGTGCGTACATGTGCGTGTGTGGCCTTGAATATGTGCTCATGGGTGCGTGTAAGCGTGTCTGTATGTGTACGTGTGTGCGTGTGCGCGCTCTTATATACAAGAGCACAGTTGGCAACTCGCACGCGCACATGTGTACGTGCGCGTGTGCGCGTGCACACAAGTCAGTAACATACCCACTCAATGGGAGCTGCTGACTACCACTTCATCTACAACTCACACCCAACAGCATGTGCGTGCGTGCGTGCGTAAAGCCACAGCAAGCCCCCCC
>RHPI01001946.1:164316-181297 GCA_009103225.1 Chlorokybus atmophyticus
GGGGCTGCCTCTTGTTGTAATGGGCGAGGAGTTCGCCTTGCCCGACACGCAACCTCTCAGAGTTTCGTATCACCGCCACGCTTACACGCTGGGAGAGCACTACAACTCCATCATTGAGGCTGATGAGGAGGGGGCTGAGGTGGATGTGGGGGACTTTTCCCACCTGCGACACGAAGATCGCCTCCCCCGCCATCCCCCCCCTCCCAATCGCCTCCATCCCCTCCCTATCCACCACCCTCATGACCCTCTGCATCGTGCTGGCTCTCTTCTTCACGGCCTCGTCCAGTCTGGCCGGCAGCGACGCCACGTTCGCGTGGGTCTCGTTGACCAAGTCGGACGGGGTCGGGAGGGTGCGGATTAGACTCCAAGTGGACTCGGAGAGCTCTAAGCAGGACTGGTAGCGGAGCTCCCGGAGGATGGAGAGGGCGCAGGAGGGGAGGGGGACCGTGGCGTCGATGAGGTGGAAAGCGAAGTGCTGCTTCAACCTGAAGGGTTACATGTGATGAGACAGGGTCATGATCCATGCGTATTGCAAACGCCTTTTTGTAAGTCCCTAGAAATTGACATTTAATTTACAGCAGTCTTCTCGCACTTGAGTAAGTTCAGCATGGTGAGATAGCGCGCATATGTGTGCAAGTGTATGTGTGTGCGTCTGTGCTCAGCGGTTCACGAGTGCACGTGCATGCGTGTGTGTATGCGCGTACTCGCGCGCAGGTGCACACGCGACAACCACACACACCATGACAAACACAAAGACAAACACAAACACCCACATTTCTCACCTCAGCAGCGTCCCGTAATGTTCCCTAAACACCCTATACCTCCCTCTCGCCTTCATCTCGCTCTTATCCGTCTCCCTCTCTTCCACGTACTCCCCGACTCCCCTCTCCCTCACCCTCTCGTTATGTCTCACAGCCGCCTCCCCGCGCCGCACCTGCCGACGCACCGACTCGGCCTCGTCCACGTAGAGGACGGCGATGCGAAAGACGGGACGGGGGAAGTGAGGGGAATGGAGGTGGAGGTGGAGGGAGAGGAGGCGGTCGTAGAGGAGGCGGACGATGTCGACTTGGAGAGAGGTGCGGGGGAAACCGTCCACGACTGGGGGGGAGGGAAGGTGTGATGGTGTGAGGAGTAGGCGCGTAGGTAAATGCGTCGATAAAATGTCACGCATACACACGTGTGTGTTTTCACGTATGTTGTGTATGCGTGCGTACACTCATCACGTGCGCACGCACGCAAAATACGCGTGTCTGTTTGTGTCACACAAATGCATGTGCGCACACGCGCACATGTGACTGAAATATGCACCATTGTCGAGACCTCGTATGCATGCACCTACACATACATGCAAGGACGAGAGACACATGTATGTCGTAAAGTGTACACATGCACCACATGCAGCACGCACACGAGCATGCCTTACCCATCCCGTAGTGACTGGAGTCTTTGTCATCACCGCTGGTATCATTGTCAGTGGCGTGGACGCCCTTGGGTCCGAACAGCAGTTCTTGGAGGAGGAGAGTGACTACGGCCGCATCGTCGATGAGCCCACCAGCGTCCATAATCGCACGGGTCTCGGGCCGTTTTGCCAGCAGTTCGCTGATCACTATCGCCCTGGCTGCACATGATAGCAACATCATCGTGCGTGCGTGTGTGCGTGTGCCTGGATATGTGTGCATGTGTACATGTGTCTCACCATCGAACCCACGAGATTGCAGCACAAACGGCGTGTTGGCTCCCTTGCCTGCTCACAACACAAACATCTACCCTCAACATCATCATCATTATAACACCACCACCATCACCATTACCATCACCATCGCAACAGCTTTTACCAGATCCTGGTGCGCCATTTAGCCACACGATCTCGCGTGGAGGCCGCAGGTTGCGCTCGTTGCCGGCGGCGTGCTGCGCGACGACGCGGCGCCAGCAGGACTCGAACACCGTCGCGGCCTCGAGACCAACCTGCGAGTGCAACGAAGCGAGCAGGAGGAGTGAGTGCTGCGTGCAGGGAATGAGCAGCGCTTTTGTTGCGTGTGATGATGCAGCAGCTTGCAAGCAGAGCGCATTGCTTGCCAAGCTTGCATGTTGTGTATGCAACAAAAGCACATGAGTACGTGTGGCAATGAGTTGCACACCAGGTTGATTGAGTGATGCCGGAAGTTAGAAGCCTGAAGTGTACAGTACATCCAATTCAGTGCAATCAACTCATCGTCGTTCTGTTGCTCAACGAGTGCATTGGCAGTACCTCTGCCGTGGTGTTGTGCTCAGCGCTGGCGGCGGCGGCGGAGGACAGAGCCACAGCTGACGTGTGGAGTTGTGCACAGCGGCCAGGTGTCGCCGCTGCCCTGATGTCGCTGCCGCATTGGCGCCCTGTAACGCCTGCTGATGATGATAAGGCGGCGGCAGAGGTGGCGGCGGTTGTCTGGTACGCGGCGGCGACGGCGGTGCGCACGCAGCTCAACAGCTGCGTGCGGACAGCAGTCGACGCCGGCGGCCTCATCGCCGCCGCCGCCGCCACCCACCCGTTGCAAGCACAGTTTGTACTAAAGGTACGCTTCATTCCTTTTGGGTATGCTTGTTGGTGTGTGTTTCAAGAGTCTGTTGATAATATCTTTGCATGGTAGCATATAACATGTAACAGCAAATCAAGCAAGCTACCTGCAAGTGTAGGACAAGAAAAAAGCATGCAGGACAACGATGCAAGGCACGCTGTTGAAGGGCCAACGCAGAGTTTGATGGTGTGCGATTGCTGACCGTCGCAGTGCTCAACTGTATCAGTATGCAAGCTGTGCCTGCTGTATACAAGTGTAACAATGCAACCATGTTCACCAACTTGCTAGAGCAGCTGTGAACCGGAACGAAGTCAATCAACAAGCACCAACCGAAACCACCAGTTTGTATAAAGTCAGCTGTCAACAACTGCCAAGGGTACCCAAGCATTGCACAAACTGCTGCTCAGTCCTGACAGCAATAATGACACAAGCACTCAACACAGCAACAGCCATGACAGAATTACAGTCGCATCAGCAGCAGCGACAAGCATAGCAAAGTACACCTGCACAACGCGGCCAATGCAAGTACAGTGGGAGGCAGCCGATGAGAAGGGGAAGGCCATACGTATGTACAAACGTACACAGGTATGGCTACAGTGCACGCCGCTTACTAATACTCTCACAAAAGGTCTCATCAAGTGCCAGCTGGCAATGAGGATCTGACCAACGCCAACCAACTCTCAAGGACGCGCATGCACAGCGCTACCTTGTTTGACAGTAATGCAACACTGGCAGATGAACAATAGATGCCTAAGACCCTGATGGCTTCCGGTTGACCCTGTTGCCTTTGCGATCGAACTCTCTCAGGTTGGGCTTGTTCCAAAATTCACCTCTGTGTCCGGACGGAAGCTCGTCATTCTCCACAAATGCTTTGGTCTCCTGCCCTCGGAAAATCGTCACTATAGCTGGATGAGTTGTCCAGGACCACAGGGGGAAGCAACCTTCGGCACCCTCCTGATCTATGCTGTAAGGCGTCAGTGTCTTCACCACCAGCGGGTACTTGCTGGCCTACAAGTAGCAGCAACACAGAGCTGTCATACCTTTGTCATACCCAACTTACTACAAGAGGTGAAAGATTTTGTTACCTCGATATCTATGCTCCCACCTCCGCCAGTCGCAGATGCATTCAACTCCACTCTACTGATCCTACGCCTGTGTCCATCCCGCACAACAGCCACATGGATGTCTTCAGTGTGCATGTTACATATCCACACATACTTGGCTGGGATAGAAAAGTAAGCTCGGGTCTGAACAGCATTCCAGTCGCTCTCTACAAATCTCATCGTTGCTGACACAGCCGCTATCTTCTTCTCCTCGAGACCAGGTTTTTGCCTTGTTTTTCCCGTATAGTTTCCTGTAACGTCAGACAATGTTGGCTGTGTGGAAGTGACCTTGCTTTGCCTCAGCGTCTGAACGTTCATAATCTCAGAAGCTTCCTGAAGCAGCTTTTGCATCCGCTGAAGAGCAATGTGGCAACCGAAGTTTTGGATTGTGGACTCATCAGTCAAATGGAAGCCAACCAACTTGCCACTTGAATCAAACAACGGCGCTCCAGGCGAGCCACGAAATAGACCAGGTGCAGTTACAACATCTTGGGTTTCACTGGCGCTGTCGTCACTGGCGCTGTGCTGCACTTTGACCATTGACACTTGCAGCACGGGCTTGCCATCCACCAGCACGCCTTCGCCATACTGCAGAGTCAATGCAAGGGTTACTACAGTTTACCTCTCTGACATCATTGCCAAGGTTGAGCAGATCCATAAGCACTTCTCGTGCACACACATTAGGTTCCCACAGTACATATCACTGACATGGGTTGCAAATAGCACATCGTCGGGCTTCAGCTCACAATCCTGGTGGTTTTGTCCATTCGACTGCAGGTCCAATCTGGTTGTTTTAGCATGGACGTTCTCAATGTACACTATGGCAACGCCTCCTGACACTCGCTGAACACTCTCCGAGCCAGGGCGGCAGAAATCGCGCACATAACGTCTCACACAAGCTGTTCGACTGGCAGGCACCTCCTGGCTTTCCTGCTTGATATCGGGCTTGATGTCATTTGCAATTCGCCCCATTGCAAAGCCAGACTCTGGGCACGTAAACTGGACTCGGCTACATGTGTATTGGTGAGCACCAAGTTGTTGCCAAGATGGACAGCAGTGCCACGGTCATCACCCGCGACCAGTAGTCCCACTGAGTCTATGACCTGCACAGCCACATCAGCTCCAATGATAATGCCATGCGGACATGCAAGAAGCAATGTCATTGGCTTGTGATCTCACACGTGGTAGGTGCTTCTTGAAACGTTCCATGCCCTTGTCTACAGGCCAGGGCATATTCTCAGGGCCACCCAGAGCCGGCACCCAGAAGAACGCACGGTCACATTCCTGCACTTTGGTGCTCAGCTTTTTTCCTTGAGCATTTTGCCACTCCGTCACATCGCTGGAGCTGGAAAGCTTTGTCCACTGCCAACCAGGAGCCCAGTCTGTTATTGATACTGCACACAGATTCACTTGCAATGCGATGCATTGCAACCATAGCTCAAGTCGTCAGGCTGACATGCATCAATGACAGGCATCAGCTCACTTGTGGATGCTCATATCCTGCCGCTTGACTGCTTATGCACGCCGCTACGTGTATTGTCAGCCTGCACATCAAGCGCTCGATGTGGATTTGAGATTCAGCACAAGCACTGCAGCCCAGCAAGCAGAGCCAATCGCAACCCACGTTCCGTTGTGACAAGCAGGTAAGCAGAACAAGCATCAATATTGCAAGGAGCTGGCATTGACCTGGGTATGGAATGGACCCTTGATGCAGATAACCGTCGGCTGGCGAGAAGCTGTGCTTGCGAGCCAGTTGAACCTGAACGACATGTGCAGAAACATGCACGGGGACAATCCTGCGCCTTGGAGCTCAATCTCTTTCCCTGCGCATTTTGCCACTCCGTCACGTCCTTAGACTTAAAAAGCTTTGTCAACTGCCAAACAGGAGATCAGTCTGTCATTTATATTGCACAGACTTTGAGTGCGATGTAGCATTCATTGCTCGAGAGAAGCCGACATGAATCATTCAGGAACCAGCTCACTTGTGGACGCTGAGATGCTGCCGCTTTACTGCTTAGGCACGCCGCTACGAGCATTGTCTGCCTGCACAACAAGCGCTCAATGTGGAACTGCAAAACAAGCACTGCAGCCCAACAAGCAGAGCCAATTTCTACCCCACGTTTTTGCTGTGACAGCTAGAAGCTAGAAGCTGTACTTGCGAGCAATTGGCACCAACATGTGCAGTAATCGCCACCAAGCAGGCCAAATACATATGCGACGTGCGTTTGGCAAGTGAAGTGCACAATTGCGGCAGTAAGTAAACACATGAGCTAGGAACATACCGACGTAAGTCTTGGACTCAAGCAGCTGTCACCGCAAGTCACTCTAAACAGCTGGAGTCGAGAAGCCAAGCGCCACTTCACCAGTAAACAACGGCCAGCAGCACCTGCACGTATGTCAGGTTGTCATGCACGTCCTGTGCAGCGTTGCAAGCCCCTAGACGCCCCCCAGCAACAAGGCCTTGTGCTGCTGTGTTGAACTTGGCCAAGAAGCAACGTGTACCAGGCAGGTTACAGGCAGAATGTCGCAGGCCAGCTGCAAAAGACATACCAATTCATGCGACTCATGCAAGGGTCAATGGCCTACCGCACACATGTAATCAAACTAACATAGCAAAGCTGACGTTCATAAAAGCTCAAAAGCTAGCACACAGGCAACAGGCACGCACAGCAAGACAGAGCAGCGGTGCTGGCCACCACTCCTCAACATCATGGACAGTCGAGACTCACATACAAGCAGTTACGGTTCGGTCACCAACAACATGTGTACGGTTGCTGTTGTTCTAGCTGAACTAAACGGGCAACCTAGCCTAAGGCAGCATTGTGCCAGAGGGAGCCCCTTTTTGAGAGTCCTGCCGCAACAACAGCACAGACTGCGCCCTGTTCAGCTCTACTGGGAGCACCTTCACAAAAGCCACCGCTCAGTGATGTATTTCCTGTATTCTAATAAGATGAACTCAACTTGCCGCAAGCATGCACACAGACGGCACCGCCGCCGCCTCCCACACAGCAAAACTGTGGCTTCCAGCAACAATCAAGGCCTTTGTGTTAGGTACTGTTGCTGACAGTGGAAGCTTCGCAACGCTGTGTCCCAAGCTTGCAACAGCGTTGCCTAGCATTGAGCTTGCCAAACTTGCCATTGGTTGCCATGCATCGTTTCACTGTCAGTAACTTCCTCAAAAGGCCTTGCATGTTGCTGACAGTGAAGGAAGCTTGGCAAGTCCAAGTGACGCACCATTGGAGACTGCGTCACTCGGACGTCTTGCCAAGCAGCATTTGCCTTGGCTCGATTTGACAAGCCGATGTCGAACTCGACTTGCCAGACATGTCTGTTATCGGTATCTGTTACGATATCGGCAAGTATGTTGCAAAACTGCGATTTCAAGCCAGAGAGTTGATATCACTAGCAGCAACAGCGGCGGCGGCGGCGAAGGAGTAGGAGCAGGAGGAGCAGCTGCGGAGAAGCGCGGTGGTGTCCTTGTCATTGTTGACATGGAGGAGCAGGTTGCGGCAGAGCTGACGGCCGCGAGGCTGGGTGACGGCGACGCCGCTGAAAGGGTGAGCTTGACGGCGCGCCCGACATGCTGTCTACTGCTGTGCAGACTGTCAATGCGGTTGCTTCGCAATGTTGATCGCACACAAACTACATTGCATGCGAGCATGCAATGATGATGCATGCTAAGGAACTGGAGTGTTGGTCACACCGGAAACGCATGACAGCTTAGTTCATAGTCGCGCACTGCATTGGTTGCTTAGGGCAATGAGGAGGATGAGGAGGATGAGGAGGACATGCAGGCTCGTCACAGGCGTGAGGCGAAGGCCCTGCAGGCACGCATCACAGGCATCAAGAAGGGCATACCCAAAAATAACAAGGAGAAGAAGAAGGAAGCAGAGAAACAGATCCTCCAGGTGAGAAGGATGCGAAGTATGGTTATTTGGCAGATTGGCGCATACACATGTTAACAAAGATGATGACACCTTTCCACTGTGCATGCAGCTGGAAGAGGAAATGCGTGCGAGGCACGCTTCTGAGTTGGCGTCTTTGCACAACCGCCCTTCCAATATTGCTCGCAGTGAAGGAACTACCGGTGATGCACCCGCCTCCACGTCCAACAGCAATGCCAACATCACCAACAATGATGATATCACCCAAAACAACAACAGCAAGACACAGACGAGGGCGCAGAAGAGGAGGATGGACAAGGCGAGGAAGGAGGCGGAGAGGGATGCGAGGGTAGAGTTGGAGAAGGCGGAGGCGGGTCCGGGCGAGGGCAGCGTGGAGAGGGATGCTTTGGCTGCTGCTTTGGCAAAGGATAACCTCGCCATCCGCGACATCCCTCCTGATGGCCACTGCATGTTCCGTGCGATAGAGGACCAGCTGTCCCGCATACACAACAACAATAAGGAGGTGTACTCATACTTAGTGCTGCGCAGCAACACCGCCGAGTACATGCGCGCCCACCCAGACGACTATGCCCCGTTTGTGGAGCCCGACGATGGCGAACAACCCAACGGTGACAATGTGGACTTTGGGGCGTATTGCGACAAGATGGGTGGCACCGCTGCGTGGGGAGGACAGCTTGAGCTTCGGGCCCTCGCGTGCATGTTGAGGAGGCCTATACATGTGCACGCGGTGGGGCTGCCTCTTGTTGTAATGGGCGAGGAGTTCGCCTTGCCCGACACGCAACCTCTCAGAGTTTCGTATCACCGCCACGCTTACACGCTGGGAGAGCACTACAACTCCATCATTGAGGCTGATGAGGAGGGGGCTGAGGTGGATGTGGGGGACTTGGGTCGGCATGAGGATATTGAGAACGGGGACAATCATAGGTAAAGAATTCGTGGCCAGGCACATGACAATACATTGTCGGCGAGTGCAGTTCACACTTGTTGTTTTGCGGATGCTTTTCTGAGGTCTCACTCGACTGGATTTACATGTTATGGCAATGTTTTGTGGCTGTCGTATTTGGCATGTAATGGGTGCGATCTCTGTGTCATGCATGCATTCGCCTGGCACTGCATGCTTGCTGCTGCATACACAGGCACTAACAGCTTTGCATGTTGTGTACAGTGAAGTACCGCAGTAGCGCACAACGCATGCATCTGTCACACGCACAGCGTACTTCAGAAACCATACCACAACTCTACCACCGCCATGCTATGTTTACATGCCACACCAACCTACTCTCATCTAGCAACCCCCAAGGTCCCTTCAGGCAGGCAGGCAGGCAGGCAGGCACGTGCAGCACCTGCCATAATATTGATTAAGCCAGTGCCAGTGAGGGCGACCATTAGGATGTACAACAGGACTCCGCACGACCCCATTTCTCCACCCTTTCAACCCACATGTGCGTGTATGCTTTGTTGTCACTTGCTGTTACAACCTCTCTGTCATTACTAATACAAAACACGTGCAGTCATGCTATGTAGTGTTCACCACACCTATACAACGCACGGTACACATAGGATCACACAGGTGCGTGTGTGAGGTGTGCAGCTTGTGGCATGTGTACACCATGCATGCAATCGCCACATTGATGCGTGTGATAGGTATAGGCAGAATGATAGCATATACCTACCTTTTGTATAGTAGTGCACAGGATGCCATGCTATGCCATGTGTGGAACGCGTGCTATGAGCGTGCTCAAGCATCAAGGCTGGCCCAAGCCCTTGGTATGTTGTGCTATGCTATGCACACACCATCACTTAACCGCATCCATGGTAAAGCAACGTGCTCCACACAACCAGATCCATAGCCAAGCCCATAGCGTCAACAACCCCACCTAATAACCCATGATCACGTGAAAGGGAGACGCCACGATCAGCAAGTTGCCATGCAAGCACCTGCCAACTGTGGCCACTAGCTCTTTATGCCGCCGACTGCGAAGCTTACTGCAAACGGCATGCACTGATGCAGTTGCGACATGTACACGTCGGACTGCGTGGCCTATGGCGGCGGGGGCTGGTCATTGTCTGCATCAGCATTGTCGTCGTCGTTGTCGTCCATTTTCCTACCAAACCCACATGCCATCTGCGTCCTGACCACAGCCTTTGCCTGCCTATATGCCATTCTAAAGTAGTTTGCCAGGTCTACCTCAACTGCCACTGCTTGCTGCCCTGCCTTCTTGCACGCACATAGGTCCAGCCCCCATAGATCAAGCTAGCTTTGTGGTGGTCTTGCTTGTGGCGTGTTTATGTGGATTATCCACACATTCAAGTCCATTGTTGCTTGTTTATTGCTTGCGTTCTTGTATTCTGGCCCGTTATCTCTACCATATGCAGCCAGCACGTACAGTCAGTCAGCACCATGCACACACAGCTTGGATAAAGGCAAGTGTAGTCAACACATGTGGTGCGCAGTCAGTATGCATCATGCCACCCGCATGTCCTTCAACACACAACAGTGTCGCGTATTGTGTGATCATCATTATCCGCCTTCTCCTGCATATCGTGCACGTCATCCACAGACCTAAGCCAACACACATTAGCAAACACAAAACGATGCAGACAGGGGTGCATCGTGCATGAGTGATCCAATGCGGGCCATGCGACAGCCACGCCGTGCATAAGAGTGTCTCAGTTGCCATCCACATGTAGAATGGCAGCGGCTGGAGCGGCAAGGGCAGTCACACTAGTATGAGCTAGCACGAACTCACCAGACCAGAACCCGCGGCGCAAACACATAGGATCACAAGTAGTGCGTAAAATGATATACTGTGGATGATATACTATGGATGACATGACAGCCATGCGGGCACACTGGGTGAGGCTACAAGCCTGCGGCCGCAGCTGACTCGTTGCTGTGTTTGTACAAAAGGTATATGCTATCATTCTGCATATACTATCACATGCATCAATGTGGCAGTTGCATGTGTTGTAACAAGCATGGACGCCTAATAGGCTCGACCCAGTTTTTGAGTAAAGATGAACTGTTGCTACCATGGCTGTTGCTGTAGTTGTACAGAACATTGAAGACACTATTGCGTGCTTGCAATTGTGCATCACACACGTTGGTACATGATACACAAAACACGCCAACAACACACATACTTACCTAAGTACTTTACACACGTTCGACCACCGGGCTACCTACTGCACTCACTCTACAACTACCCCACCCTGTTAGACATGCATGCGCAGTCATGGTTACCTGCATCATGGGTGTTGTTGGTGGGTCGATGCCCAGCGAAGCAAGTTTGCGGGTACACGCGAGGAAAGGAAACTCTTACTGGCGGTACTGTGTGGACACCATGTATGATGAACCGGCTAAAACAGCTGGACAAATTTTGAAATCAACACAAGGTGGAATGTATTGACGGCCATGTATTGGATAGAGCTATGCACCATTGTACTTGAAACAATGGACAACTGTGCAGTTTGATTTGTTGAACACATGGCTGGTAAAGCCAGTGTCAGTAGGCAACTGCAGCCAGATAGCCACACCACACCTTCCAAACGCAGTTGTTCCCATGCATACTCCAACTTGTGCGCACTGCAAGCCATCATGTATGATGTCACCTTCCAAGGTAATTCCTGGTACTGCACAGCAGCCTGCATGCAATCCACTGGCAGGCACCACAGTACATTTACACCAGACATACTCCAGGGAAAATTTGGTGACAAGGCAAGCACGGCAGCTAGAAACAACCCTGCTGCTGACAGCAAACAGAGGTCTGCTAGCAGTTGGCCTGTCTACGTGCTGACGGTGTGCTCTGCGGTGGTTTCGGGAATGCTTGCACCAAACAGCCGCAGGTTTCTGTCCATGGATGCAACAGCAAGAAATTTGGCGTCCGGTCCAAACTTCACACTGGTAACCTTGCCCGTGCCGGAGTTGTCGGGGAACGTCTTAACAACACTCCAGTCCTGCTTGACATTGTACACACGCGTATCCGTGCCTCCAACACCCAAGTACAATCCAGAGTAGTCGAACTCCACCACATTGACCGATGTTGCCTGTTCAGTAACAGGGTTAATTTCAGAAACAGCAAAGCTCAGATTATTTTCATTGTCAAGGTAGGCACAATGGAGATATCTGAGAAAAGTGTACAACAGCTCCACACAACAACACAGAAACCTTGTAACACCTGCGCGTGTACATCGTGTCCTCACCTGAATGTTGCGGAAGTTCTTGAGCTTTCGCAAATCCCATAGCTTAACGCCATCCGCAGCAGCAGTGGCGAGGTAGTAACCATTTTCGGAAAAGGACAGGCTGGTCACAGTCCCCGTATGCCCCTCAAACTTGGCAACGTTGGCCTGGGATTTCACATCCCAGATGCGCACTAAAGATTCAGTGGTGCCAGTCCCTAGGATGAGCCCATCAGGATGAAAAGTCGCACATGAAAAGCCTCCTGTCATGCCAGGATCCGTCACCTGCAAGCCAGCTCGATTTGATGTTTGCTAGCGCATGTCACGCTGGCTACTGCATAGCTCCATGACGCTACCAGCACATGGCCACAGCCACTGGCCAGCATCCACCACAACACGCATGCAACCCATCATCCTTACAGATCCCCTCAGCTACAATATTCATACCTGGCTCAAACAAGCTGCACTCTCAACATCGTAGAAGCACCAAGTCTTGTCTATGGATGCAGTCACAAAGTAATTCCCAGTTGCGTGGATAGACGCACCTGTAACCTGCAGATAAGACACAAGATCAGACCATCCGCCTCCAACAACTGTCAAAGCAGCAAGTGTGTGCAAGCTGAGCATGTGAATTGTTTACCTCTGCCTTGTGGTCCCTTAGGACATGCACGCAATCATAGCTGGCGCCATCCTCTGCAGCCCTCCACAGCCTTGAGCTTTTGTCTCCAGAGCAAGTCAGAACCAGTGGCGCTTTTGGCAGGAACTTTGTGGCAGTCACCTGATAAGTGTGGCAGTCAGTTAAAGGTGAGACATGCGCAGATTAATTGCGCCACATAGCCACTTCGACGACACTGGTAAACATTTCACCATGCCCACCTTCTTGGTGTGGCCAGCAAGAGTGGCTACAATCTTTCCGCTGTCCAGATTGAAAACGACAGCGTTGGTATCGACACCACCGGTAACGAACATGTGCGAATCGGTCGGGTGTACGTCCACGGACAAGATGCCGGGAGCTGTGGTTTTGTGCAGAGGGTGGGATGCAATTTGTGTATGCGAATCCAGGGCTTCTGGGGTAGCAAGCGTTGGGGAGACCTGCACACACAGCATGGTGTGTGGGTGAACAGTTGTCGTGCTCCCTGCTTCAGCAAGTGTGATGTTGATGCAGCCTCCTTGCAAGGTACCTGTCGCTTCTTGCGAGCCTTGGAGAGAGTGGTGGACGTTTCGGTCATCTCTTGAATGACTTCAGGGGTGATGCCGGCCTTGGCACGCTTAGCTGCTGGTGCATCTGCTGCTCCCTCATCCTCTGCGGCCCTCTTGCCATTGGCCAGAGGCTCCGCGCGCTCAGCTATTGCCAAAGCTGCTCGCAAACTCTCATTTTCCTTGTGGATCCTAGCAATAACTCGACACGCCGCATCATGCTGCACAGAAGGAAGGGTGTTGTTGTTTAGATCTTTAACTAGATAGCTCAAAATCCAGCTTAAAGTATATGCATACAAGCATGACAAACCTGATAAAGTGCATGACTCAGCTCCTGTCGTACAGCATCAAGCTGCTGTCGCAGCTGATGAGTCTCAAGCATGACTGCATCCCACTCCTGCAACGGACAACCAGGTCACTGCATGCGATATGCAGTGGATAATGTAGGTGGCATATAACCGGTTGTATCCTCCCGTGCATTGAGCTCAAGGTACAACACGGCGCTTACATTCTGAAACAAGCTGAGCAAGCCTGGGATGCTAGTAGCTGAGACTGGGCGTGGCTTGACAGCCTTATTCGTCTTCAACGACAGCAAATCATCTTTGGACAGAGGTTCATCCGTCACAGGGCACTTGCCGTGCTCCTGTTAGACCAGCAAGATAGGTTCACGAAGAGCGTTTGTTTGCCCGCTTAACCACCCTGAATGACACCAAGCCCATACTCACTTCAATATACTTCTCCACAAGGCGCCTCTCAAAGAGTAGGCCGCTTGTCTTTGCAACCACAGGGTCTTCAGGCGTGGAGCCGGAAACTGCGCGAGCACATTCGCAGCTCACGTAGGCAAACAAACAGACTTGCAGCCACCAACAGCATGGATGTTCAGTTGTTTCATCGCATAACGCGCCGGTAATGCAAGTACACAGACACATGATGCAACCGTTAGCATGACCTAAAATGTCCAGCAGGCTTGATATGGCGTTCTTAACAGGTTGATATCGCACGAAGTGCATGAGTGGGCGCCTTGGCCAACCCTGAGCGATGGCCGTCATGTGCAACACGCAGAGCATGAGAAGCTGCAAGTTTGAGCAATCTGAGCACCCTCACTTGCACAAAACATGGTGGAGGAGCCAACGCAATTAAGCAGTCAGCTGTCCTGCGTTACTGTTGTCTGTAGATGCACCGCCCCGCAGACGCCTGCGGCAACCACCGCCGCCGCCGCCTGCACCGCTGCCGCCGCCGCAAGAGAGCAACTCAGCTGCAGTGCAAACCCTAGACGCTGCACACGCACCGACATAATTAAGCACGTCTGTCGGTGCATGGCCCACACTAAAGCCCGCGACTGCCACGACTCACCACCGACGCAGCGGCTGCAATCTGTCGGCTGGTTCCGTTACAAGCCCGCCTTTTTGAGGCGAGACCAAAGAATCGCAGCCGCCGCATTGCTGTGGGCATAGCTGAGTTGGGCATTATTGTCATTGGCATCATGTGGCGGCAGGCGGCGAGGTCTGCGCGCTCGGCACTTCGCGCTCGGGGAGGAGCAGCTGCAACAACGACAGCAGCGGCGCCTGCTCTCCGCGAGGAAGGCCTTGCCGTTGCTGCTCGGTCCCTGCATGCGCACGCAGGGAGCTCTGCGCGGGGAGGACTGCTCGCTACGGTTTTGCCGGACTCCAGCTTTGGGTCAAAGTCTTCAGCATGTTTGGGTGCCTGTCCAAGTCGGTTGTATGCAACCGCTCAAGACAGCGAACTTAGAGAGGTAGTGAACTGCAGTAGCATTTGCTGCAGTGACGTGCATGCTGTGCACGCGCATGCCAGGCATGCGTAGTCCAGCGTTTTGTCTATGATGTCCATGTTATTGCGTTTGTGCTTTGACAAGAAGCGCGCTTCTGCGGAGGCAATGATGCGATGAATCTGTGCAGATTGTCGAGTCGGAGGTTGAGCATGAAGAGAAGGGTTACAAGCCACCAAAGGTGTTTGGCTGCTGTTGTCATCGACCATGGCCAAATGCCTGCACCCACATCCCGCTGTTGACATAGGCATATCATGCGTGACATTGAAGCGCAGTGCATGCGAAGCATGCACAGTGACAGTAGGTGCATGCCAGGCTGTCAAGCGAGGACCACCATCACCATGGACGCTTATGGATAAGCCTGGCAATACCGAGTTAATGTTGCATCGCAGCTTCCATGGGGAAGATGTGGCAGTAGCGCTCACGGTGAACTTGGAAGTGCCAGAACCCGACTTTGATGAGGTGAGCCCTACTCAATTGGGCTGTCGGAGGGATTGCCTGTATGAGCGTGGGAGTGCTCCGCAGGCATTCATGCACGTGCACACATGTAGTTGGTGCGTGTTACCCTTGCGTGAGCACAGGAGCGTGTTTACGTTTGCCGCAAGTGCTTGGCTGCAATGCGCATCAACGTATGCATGCGCATTGCAGCGTAACATGTAACCTTCCTGCCATGCAACACAGATTACCTGGTTTGGTTTTGTTATGCAGATGCAATGCTGCTGTGGTTGCAGGACGAGGACGAGCATGAAGAGGAAGAGGAGGAGGAGGAGGACGAGATGATGATGGATGCGCCTTTCACTGTGACCATAACCAAGCCCAACAGAGAAAGGCTAGTTTTCGAGTGCAGTGCTTCAGGACAGGATGGGTCCATCTCTATCGGTCACACCACATTGGAAGGCAATGCGACAACAGGCATTCCTTATGAAGGGCCTGACTTTGAGTGAGTAGCAAGCTCTGCTGCATTTTTCCGTTGGTGGCAAGTGACTTGCACACTAGATTGGTATTGTTGAGCCCGCACTAGGAGCGGGACGCTGACATCGTGGCCTCGTGTGCAGGACATTGGACCCTGAGCTTCAAGAGCAGTTTCACGAGTACCTTACAGAGCGCGGTATAACTGCCCAGTATGGCAAGTATCTTGTGGCACTGGCTGCTGATAAAGAGCAACGCGAGTACACAAGCTGGCTGAAGCGGTTGAAGAAGTTTCTTGACCAGTAAGGTCTAGGCTGCATCCCCTAAGCGCACCATGCATCTGCCAGCCATCTGGACTCAAAAGCACTGTTAGGTAGCTGTTTGTATTGGTAACTTCCCGTTGCTGTCTCCGCAGCTGCAATGTTGTGCAAGGAGTGTCAACTGCATACTCATGCAACAAATACGCCAGCGTACTAGTGAATGTGAACAAGAGTCCCAGCTAAGACTGGCTCAATACAGTGCATATGGGTGTTCTGGTTATAAAATGGTCTTGTATAAGCTACAGCTCGTTGCAGCCTTTGCCTCTGCTCTGTTTATGTACAGAGTATGCAAGTGATGTGCAACAAGCACGACACATGCATGGACATGACACCCAACCACAGCGATACTCACCTCAATCATGACCACCGGGCTAGGCACACAATGACGCATGTGGTGCCTAAGCTTGTGGTGCACGCATGCCTACATGACTGATAGGGGGGCAGTAGTGGGAGGGTAGAGGTAGGCGCTGTAGTTACAGGTGCGTGGCTTAACCCGGTGGTCGAGTTGATGAGTTGTAGTTGTTGTGGTGGTTGACTGCATACTCGCGCATAGCTGCCCTGGTCGTGTTGTACAGGTAATTACACGTGCATGTGTGTTGCACTGGGTATGGGCAGTAGTGAAGGTAGATAAGTAGTGTGCGGACTTCCTGATGATGAATATACGAGTGCGATGGTGTTTTGTGCAGACTGCATGCATGTTTGCTACATTGTCATGCATGGCACAGTCCTTGCATACTATATTATGTACTTGCATGCACGAAATGCCTGTTACATCTTTAATGCACTCTGCATGTGTCTTTACGCACATGGTTTACTTGCCATGCTCCTGCTGTTTAACTGCTGTAAGGCCATACGCCACCTACACCACTAACATTGCTTTGGCTGCTCGCTTGACACTCATGTGCTCCCATTTGATTTCGCCATCAATGTTATGTGTACGGGGTGCTACATATAAAGTATCGCGAACTGTGTGTTAAGCCAAGCGAAAGCAAGCAAGCAATGTATGATTCACACAGCTTCGCGGGGG
>RHPI01001946.1:181530-211318 GCA_009103225.1 Chlorokybus atmophyticus
GGGGATTTAAGGGGGGCGGGGGGGCAAACATCAACATAGGCTCAAGGTACTTTTTTAAGGCTAACATGTTCAACACAGCACTTGTCCCAACACAGGACATTAACCTAGGGTCATTTGGAGTGTCCAACACAAGACAATACAGTACGCCATTGATAGCTTACTGCTTCCTATAGCAGACACACAATGGCAAACAATGTCAACTTGACGTAATCTGCCATTAACAGCTCACAGCTGCCTTAGGGTCACTGTAGATGGCAACCAATGTCACAACACTGTGAATTAAGGCTCATACGGCCACTTGTAGACACTAATCAGCTCAATGCTAGCACATATTATACAATGCCTTGTGTAGTAAGGTGCCCTAGACCCCTAAGGAGCCTAAAACCGCGATAGTATGCATAGTATGCATAGTATGCAACCCGTTAACAAGCACTACACAAGCTCAATAACGTGGCTAAAGTCCACATGGATGCACATGCAGCCACATTCTTGCCATCACTTTAAGTGACCGAGAGTAACTTTAAGCAGCCCTATGGCGTAACACTAGGTGACGGCCCAGGGTGGAGTAATGTGTTGGCTTGTTGATGCTGGCTTGCTCTTATGTGTTGAGTGTGTGCAAGTGAGCATGTGTGTGTAACCTTGGATGTCTATAAGGTATACTCTAGGCAAATTAATGTGCCATGCTACGTGGTGAACGTGACAAGGTATACATGTCTTTGCCAAACAAGCTTGTTCTTTATAAATGTACAAGCCTTATCAAATAAATGAGGGCCAACGACTTTTTGCAAATGTTACAAGGAAAGTAAACTCTTCATGTATGCCTTGTTGCATGCCACGCGTGTCGTGTGTTTGCACACACCCTCCTTAAGTGTGCTTCGCACAACATTGTAAGTTATGTAAGTTAAGCAACGCTATAAGTTATGTGAAGCAAGTACCATGCAAAATTATGCTAAAAAGAATCTTTCAGTTAAAATGAGACAGATAAAGTGTATAGTTTGCTCATGCAACAATGGAAATTCGAGATGTAACGTCAACTAAGTCACAACGTTGTGGGCACATGCACAAGCATTGAAAATAAAAGCATGCGTGGCACATCTTATTTTAAATGTAAGTGTAAATGTAAATTAGTTGCATATATATATATATATATATATGTGGAATGTGCTCGCAATGTGAGATTTCATGCCACTGGCAACAATCATGTGTTATTACTATGGTATGGTTGCATGTCCACATCTTTACATATGGAGTGAAAAGATGTTCAAATCCATTATCACTTGAAGCAAACTTGATATCTACATGTACATCATGACTCAATGGTACTACACTTGAGATTGTACACAATGTAATTATATAGGTAGATGCAATTTAACATCTATGACATTCATTCATATCACATTTGCATCGTCAATTTTAGAATTAACGATATTAATAAGGCATTTTGGCGCATAATGTCGCCAAAATGGCCGCGTATCCGCTACCATTCAATATGAGGATTAAAGTCGGAGCTATTGTGAGTATACTGTGAGTATAGTAAAATAGTATTATTGAAGGTAAACGGCACACAGCGGCATATTTGCACTCACTATTGATAAAGACATGCGCCGCTTTGACAACATCTTGAATAATACCATTATAGGTAAATGTGCGAGCAAACGCAAGTGACTAGAGTTGGCATTGGTTATGGTATGAGAGTTTGACTCGAGGCTATTATAAGTTGTATATTTAAACAATCCCACTTTAACATAATCCGCGCACAGAGGCCCAATAAGTACTCGATGTACACAGTGCGGTCTCTACCGTCGGTAACATGCGAGATACCAAGAAAAATACCACGACAGGCAAGTCAGCGCATATAGGCTTGCTTGTTATTGTAAGTTACAGTAATGAACACAATTTGTAATCACTATTTTATTAATAATACACATTGCAAGCAAAACGGCAATGATTAGATTTGTATGTAATAAATGCATGCCTCAGCCAAGGAGGGGATTTAATTGCGCGAGCTGGTCGCAGACTTGGGTGTATTACAAAATGTCATCTCCAGGCACTGTGACAACTAAGGAGCTATCAGACTTTTAGCACCCATCACTCCAGTTGCATCTAAGCACATTGATGATGTGACAACTAAGGAGCTATCAGACTTTTAGCACCCATCACTTCAGTTGCATCTAAGCACACTGATGATGTGACAACCAAGGAGCTATTACACTTTTTAAAGCACCCCATCACTTCAGTTGCATCTAAGCACATTGATGTCATGCATCATTTTGTGCGGGAGCGCGTTGCTCGTGGCAAGGTGGAGTTCAGGTTTTGTAGGACTGAAGACATGCTTGCAGACTTTATGATGAAGACTTGAACACCTTCCAAGTTCCAAACCTGCTGTGAAGGTTTAGGCATCCACCAACCTGCCTGTGTAGGAGTGTTGGAGTTTAAAGACTTGGTGCCGTCTCTCTAGACTCTAGTCAGCTTGGTCTGGCTAAGTGCAGCAGTTTTGTACTTAGCAATACATTGAAGTATAGGACATGGCTCTGCTGCCTTTAGAATGCAGTCAGCTTAGTCTGGTCAAGTACTCATTTGTTTGTACTTCGCAGACATCAGATCTCTTGAGTTTCTGGCGATCTTGTCCGTTCTTGCAGTTTCGTCCGTTTAGGGCTGTATTAGGGTTTGGTGTTGACCAGGTCAGACATGTCTAACTACTTGATAGTTAGGACGGTTATTTAAGGAACGGTTATGTAAGGGGACGCCCATATATCTTTTTTATGGTTACTTTCACTTGTGCATGAGTCTGGTGGCGGCAAGGCCTGATTTGTGTGCGTGGCCTGAACTGAGTGTGGTCTAGCGTGGTCTAACCGGTCGTCCTGCTTGCAGACTGTTTAAGGGTGTGGTTTTGTGTATGCACGCCTATAAAAGCTGGCATCTCAACAGTTGTTGTTGCTTTTGTAGCCATTCTTGCTGGGGTTGTTGTTGGTGACACTAGCACCAGCCAAGAAGGGATTTGTTTTCAGAGCTTTCATAAGCTCCAGATGCAGCGTGTAACACACCACCTCAAGGTGTTCAACCATGCCGCAAATGTTGCAGTACATATCAGCGCGTTGCGTCGGGCACTCTTTGATGAAGTGCCCTTCCGTGCCAATCCTGTGACAGGTTGGGTGGGGGTTGTCCTCTACACGTACGACGGCATGGGCCGCGCGCGTGTGCTTGGGCTGAGCAGGGGTCGGAGCTAGAGTGGTGCTACTGCCCCGACGTGCAAGGCCACACTTATCTCCAAGGCTGCTTTGTAACGATGCTCGTGCTCACATACACAGCACACAAGTCATACAACACATGTGTGCACACTAAGCACAGTCTTCACACCGGAACCTTGCCTTTCCTCGCGCATACGCATGCGTTGAGCGCGCACATGAACACTACTACTTCTCACACCAAGCAAGAACACAGCAGTGTGCCTTGGATCACGCCTCTCTCAAGCATACACCAGTGTACTCACAGCAGCGAGCAGAAAGCAAAGTTGGTTGTAATACACAGGGTTTTCCTATTTATACCAGCACCAAAATTAAGCAGGTTAATAACCAGGCATTTTGTTCATGATTTACCAAATCTAAAGGACTGTATAAGTGCAGGCTGCTGCCCCTCGCGTCGGGTACCTTTCACGCGGCAGCTGACTGTGCACTCCGCGTCGTAAGGTACTGCACAGCAGGTAGCTAACTGCGAAGTCCGCGTCACCTGACACAGTCTAGTCAGGTGTGACGTCACATGCCGCGGCAGTCATGTCGCTATTGGCTCGGCGGCAGGCACGTTGCAGGTTGGCAGCTGCTGGCGAAGGCGAAGTCGCACGCTGCAGTAGAGCCGGCGCCAGAAGGGCCCAATAAAGCCTTACAAAACCCTTTATTAAGCCAAAAAAGGGTAAAACACATATTATACATGCACTAAAATATGGAAAAGGGTCCAGGCTGTTACATGCTTGCTCTTGTGACATCTCCTCCTGCCATTGTACAGCCCTCGTATATGCGTGCCACAGCGTATACCGGGGGGTGCCACTTTGGTCAGTCTTTACGTGTTGCGCAAACCCTTTTCGAGGTTTTCCACGTACACGATGGCCAGATGCTGTGCATTGGCGATGAGCATACCATCCAATTTAAAGGTGGTCTCATCGACTAGTCTCACTATACGCTCGTATAATTAAACAGGGGTTTCGATGTGCTTCCGCGTAGGCCGGATGAGCTCCTGGGCCTTCTCGGCGGTGTATGCAAGAAAGCGGTCGTTTAGCCGAGTAATGAGGTCCGCCCATGGCGATAGTTAAGACATTGCAGGGGCCATGTTCTCAGCGACAAGAAGTGTTGACGTGTGGCTGGGGTTACTGCGGTATTGGCAACAATCGTGAGCGAGACGACATAGGCGGTAACAGCCGCCTTGCACCTGTTGCCATAGTCTTTTGCTGACTCGTCAGCTAGCATCACAGGTGCTGTAAAGGGAGCAGTGGTAATGGTGGTGGTATCCGAAGCCGCGCAGCGCTGCTCCTGATGTCCGTGACTTTGAAGCAGGGGTAATCACCTGTGAAGGGCGTAGGACCACTCTTGGCGCCATAATTAGCGCACGAGGGGCGCCCAGTCATTCTGCGGCCGAGATGGCCAAGCCCTGATTACAGCTGGAACGGAGAAATCTCTCATCCTCGAGAAGGTCATGAGCTGTAGCAACTTCATGCCACACGGCTGCAGCTACATCATCCAGGTAGTCCGCAGCAAGGAGGAACTCTAGTGATCATCCCAGCTTTCCTTAGCTCGAAGCTTCACACACTGGTTGAAATGGCCCCCCAACAGCTCGGTCTTGCCCACAACTTAAATGGAGATCCGGCTATAACTTAATTTTGGATCCACATGTAAATCATACCGATTATTGCACTGTTTCCTACTGCAGCCACAATTTAGTTTGATATCCAATTGCTATTCAGGAAAAGTAGTTGGTGTGCATTAAGTTTGGTGTCCATCTTTTCTTGAAGTAAATAATGGCCACATCCTATACTTATTTTTGGATAGATCATGTATTAAGGGGATCCATCTTAATGCGTGATGTAATTAAAAATGTTAACAGTTCGCGGCCAAAAATTATACAGATGTAACGCAGCTCCATCGCCGAGGTTGAAACTTGTGCCAACGAACCTGTCAGAAGAGCAAGCAACAATCTACAAGCAACGTACTGAGCAACTAGACTACGACGGCACGGGACACCCTACATCACGTTTATAAAAAGTATATCCTTTACAGCAGCTGCCTCAATTGTCTCACGTGCCGCAATGCATGCATGCCAGGTGTATTGCATTCATGTATTACTAGTACGCAATGCATGTACCAATACCTGCATACAACAGCACTAGGCTACCCCACAATCGGTCAACAATACTGACATGTGTATATATATATGTATGTTTGTAACATTGATTGTCATATCATAATTATACATATATGGTGTATTTGTGAAGATACATAGTAATGTGGTATCATTGTCAGAATAATCAGTTTATACATGACAACATGATGAAGGACAAGTTTTATGTATATATATACATAATCATGCAAGTTAAATATAATATAAACACCTAGATTAACAGCTAGGTACCGGTAGGTGTTTTTAAGTTGTTGGCTTGCGGATGGCCTGGGGACTCAAACTTGGCGGCGCAAAGTATCCGTCCAACCACAGCGTAGACTGTAGGGCAGGCTGTTGCCATAAACTCGCTTTCACCTACCAAGTCGCGCTGGTGCATTTTTATTGATAGAGTGGCTGCGTGATCATTAATAACATTGTTAAGGTAGGCCGCGGGCACGTACTTGAACCGGCGATGTATTGATGATCAGGATTACAAATGATAAAGATCAGTGTACTACTGCGGTGTAACGCTCGACTTTATAGCTTTACACTGGCCAGATCATGCGCTATTAACGGAATTAGTCAAGCACGTGACAAAGATTCGTACCCGCCATCTTTTTACCCTAAATGCAATGTAATGTAACTACGGTGTCTCCAACAACGTCATGGAAGTGGTCGACATTTGCATAAACATCCGTACAGGTCGTTGTCACGACCGTATTTGTTGACAATCAGAACGCCTGGTCCTCAACGTGTTAGAGATCTGGTACACATTCAGCGACCGCCAATGGCCGTTTGTGACAGGCAGCACATATATGGGGATTTAACCTTAGATTAATTAGGGATCTTGCAAATTCCTAAGGAAATTCGCGCTGGATCTGCAATAAAGTTGGGGATCCGCCCAAACTTACCGAAACCCATTTCTATTGGTGACAGTGAGGACTATGGAGTTGAAGCGGTTGATCCACTCTTTCGCGTCACGCCTCCACTGCCATGGTACCTCGATGCATCCACTAGCACACGTCCACCATGCTGCTTCTCATACACCACATTGCAACTTCCTACAATGTCTGCTCCTTCTATTCAAACGCTAGCATGTCCAAAGTCGTGTAGCTTAATAAACAGGTTACACGAGGGTTATGACAATAATGCCCTCCTCTTTGTATATGTACTTGCAAAACAGGGCACAATGAGATGTGCCAATGTCACACGCTCACAACAACAATCTTAGCGAAGGCACCAATTGCATACAACACACGAAAATGTATTGCACTAGTGTTATGGCATTCGTATGGCACTTGTAACTTGGTATGGTAATTTGCTAATTAGATAGCTATAACTGCTCAGTCACACTCCTTATACAATGAACAAGTCAATGACACATGTGTTAATCTAGCACAACCAACCAAAAATATATAAGACCATGGTTAAACTTTTCCGCAAAATGTTTTCCCTGCCGGCCAACAAAATGTTGGCAAAGGCCGTGCACCTGAGGATACCCATTTAGATTGTCGTAGCTAAGTCCACCTGTAATCTCGATGCAGGGACCTGAGTATAAGGGCCGTCACCATCAGTTGGCGGCCGTCTGCATAAAGGGACTGACCCTAACTGATAGGTACCTGAAAGTTACCTCTCAGTCACGATAAGGCGACTTTGCCTGACAGCTGACAAGTACCCAACTATTACCTAACAAAAGGTACCGGCGACTGTACGCTAACCGAGCGAAATTGTCAGGTACCTTAAGGTACCTTAAGGTACCAACCGTTGGTGATGTATACCTTTGCAGGTATATGTTGGTACCGCTTAGTCATGATTAGGTGTCACACGAGATCATTGATGCAAGCATATGCTTGAAGTATATCAATCAAAACATTACAACGTAAATTACACTAGCTACTACTACTAATACTACTGCTACTACCCTTGTACTAAGCGGCCGCTCCTGCACCGCCCGCTCCAGCTCCGCTGCCGCTATTCCTCCTCCACCGCCGGCGCTGGAAAGCACAACTTGTTCACTGCACTTGTTTGATTGCCTTGATTGCCTTGAAGGCAATCAAGGCAATCAAACAAGTGCAGTGAACATACACAACATAAACACTCACGTGCTGTCGCTTGCCATGTACCGCCGCTGCCGCCTAGCCTAGTTTAGCCTAGCCTGGCCTGGCATGGCCGCCCTGAGACCATAAGGGTGGTAAGTTGCATGCGGTGTTGTGCGTAGTGCGACGTTAAACAGCAACCAAACTTACCTACTATCCGCCGTTGTCGCCGCCGCCGCCGCCGCCGCCGCCGCCGCTGTCGCACAACTGATCTTAAAGCCGTTGAGCATTTTAAAATACTCAATGGCTTCGAGTTTAACTTCAATTTCTATGGTACAATCGTACCATTGAAATGGTACGACGGCACCAGTATACTCTCTCGTGATAAGTACCATATTGGGTATTGTGATGAAACTGTTGTACCATTGTTGTACTCGCCGCCATTGCTCGTCCCGTTTAAGTGACTTAATTGGGACTGAGTGGTCACTTGCTTGTCAATTAACATTCGTCGCCGCCGCGGCTTGTGTACGGCCGGCGGCCGGCTGCGATACAACTTTGACTCACCGGTATCATTAGTCGCCATTAGGGGCCTGAACATGCACCTAAATGTCATAATAGGTAGATCACCGCTGCGTAAGCTGAATTACCGGCGGTCGGCAATCAACATATCATATGTTGAGAGCAACATGATGTTGCTGTCACGTCATCACCGGTAGGCAACAGTCCACTTTACTGTACGATAGGCGGTCGGCAATTTAGTATTGTCCACAACATGCACCGGTAGTCCATTCGGTCCCTTTATGGCTTAAGTCGTTAAGTGCGTTACGGTCGGATGGGGTCAGGCACCTGACAGTCGCTCAGTCCTGGCCACTCACCATGTAAAATTTGCGACAAAGCTAAATGAACTTGCTCTCCTCTAGCTCCAGTCCATGCCTTGAATGATGTCTAGATCATTTCCTTGACAAGCTCTTGACTGCCACATGGATGCCCACTCCTTCCACCAGTCCTTCTCCACTCATATCTCTTGAAACAGCCCTAAACCTGGATCCGTTGAGGTGGCTGGTCCGTCGGTAATACATACATAACTACCACAAAACTACCGTTGCTATTGAATCCTACTTCGCTGAGCCTCGGACGCTCATCGGCTCTCTGGTGAGCCTGCTGCTTGGTCTCGGGCAGTGCTACCGCCTCCAGTCCGTCTACTTGCAACTCACTGCCGATGCTTCGCGCGGGCTGCGCCTAAGTCGGCTGTCAACATAGCCCGCCGCCATGCGGACTGCGTCTGTCACAGCCCACTCAACCTCAAAAGGCTTGGTGCTTTTATGGTCGATTTGTGGTAATTCAATGTACCTTCCCGTTACAGCGTTCTAATTGGTGGAGGCCGGTGCTGGCAGTCGGCTATCATGCGGCCTGCCGCTTTAGGGACAGCGTTCTGATTGGCGGGGCGTGATGTTGATAGTATGATAGAGGATTGGTTAATCTGGATGCTAACGGACACCTAAGATACTAGGTGAGGTGCCAGGAAGAAGTGAGTGTCGAGGGTTATCCCCGTGACATGTTTATTATGCACTTGCAACAAGGAAATATAAGATGTAAGCTCAAATCATGTCCTACTCTTTCCGGGACATTAAGCATATATCAAAGCATGCATGTTTGTTGCATAAGCTGATGTAAAGTATGCGCGTTGCATAAGATTCATGTCAAGTAAAATTATGTGTTATCATAAAGGCTCGTTACTTTTACAGTTAAAATACAGACTTGCGGGATGTGAAAATTAAAGGGTTAGGGCGAAAGCAACCGTGATATCTCCATGTATAGCTTGATTTGATGATACACACTTTTAAGACGACATCAAGTGTAAATATATGTCATTGAATGCTTCTCAATGATACCAACATGCAATAACTATTTGCATCATCATATTAACAATTGTAATAATAACGTAAAACTTTAGCATAGTGTCGCCTGTATGGCACGGAGTAAATTACATTCTGTTCCTTCTCAAAATGGATGGTTAGCACATGAAGCATTGCTTGCATGCGGTTTTGCTGCATAAGTTGTTGTGAAGTATGCACGCCGAAATCTTATGTCAATGGCATTCATCATATGTTGTTATAAAGGTATTGTCACTTTTACATTTCTGGATAAGGTATGAAAGGATGTCAAATCAAAGACTACTTCCAAGAAATCTGAAATCTTGTATGACTTTATGGTACAAACACTCAATATATACACAACGTAAATATATGTTATTATTATTATAAATTATTATTATTATAAAGTCTTCTTAATACTTATGGTATAAAACGATATCATCATGTACACTATCATATCAACGTGAGTAATAAGAAAAGATTGTAGCGTATCAAGGAGGTTCCATTTACTTCAGGTTCCATTTACTACATTAATTCATCACGGTTAGACTGAAGCTATCAAGGGTTGTATAACAACTTTATTTTCAAGGTAAACAACGCACGTAGGCGTACTTGTTATTACAACCAACACAGACTTGCAAGATAACAACACGAACGGTTCTACCGCAGGTAAGTCAAACAAAGTATTCCGTATACACACACGCTTGCATTTGTATGTGGTTATTGTGATCACTGCCCATGCAGAAATGCGAACGCAAGCGACAGTCAGGACAACTATTCCGTATACACACATGCTTGCATTTACATGTGATTATTGTAATCACTACCCATGCAGAAATGTGAGCGAATGCAAGCGACAAGAATTATCACAAAAAACGTGGAGACGCGGGGCATCGATCCCCGTACCTCGCGCATGCAAAGCGCGCGCTCTACCATATGAGCTACACCCCCGAACGACACCCACACGTTAACTGGTAACAATATAACATATAAGATGTTAATATATATCAAACCTGATCGAGAGATCTGGGTCAGAAATTTAGGGCTTCATGAATGCTATACGCCACTCGTGCGTGTCATTACTGGCAAGGCTGCTACGGTACACTCCTCTGCCGGCCCAGGCGGACGGCCAGAGCCTTCAGGCCGTGAGCCTGACCTGGGCTGGTCCACAGCCTTGACCACCTCCACGCTCACAGGGACGTTGTTATGGCACGCTGAGGCGGAGAGTACGCAGTAGCAAGCGTCGTAAAGAATGCGACGGGTCAGCCAGGCAGCAAACTTACGCCCAACCCTCACTGTTGACCAGGTTCGCCCTTGCTTGCGTGCGTGCGTGCGTTACTGTTGACTCGGTGGTTTACTCCGTGTAAGAGTTGCTTACTGCCAAAGCCTGAAGCCACTCTTGTAACAGCCGCAGTCGCGTTGTTGACGACTTTGTCCTGCTGTGGCAAAACCCTGATTCTTGTCTCCGCGCAGGCTATTATTGCCTTGCGCAAAGGTGCAGCTTTGTTGAAGTATGGGCGACGTGGGCGACCGCACTTCTGCCACTTTAAGTTACTGCAGGTCAATGCTTAGCTGTGTTTTACTCTAACAAAGAAAACGAGCATTTGTGTCCTGCCTTCATGCATTCTAGGTTTTATTGTTGTTGTGTTCGCTCCAAAGAGTGGATTTGTACTTGATTTTGGTTGACAAAATTTGGGCTTGCTGCAGGAGCCTGATGGCAGCTATAGCCTGCAATGGGTCTCCAATGCTTCCAAGGGCGCTCGCAAGTTGGACCTGGCTTCCGTTAACGAGATCCGCCTCGGTCAGAGAACGGTGAGTTCTAGGCAGTGCATGACCAACAACAATGCAGACAGAAGAGTTCTGCAGTTGGGCAGTCATTGTTGTGCAGTAGAATGTAGTAACCGTGTAAGTTCATGCAAAAGGGCTATCAAACAAGCAGCTCCTTAACTGTACAGGGCTCTTTGGCAGCGCTCTGCCTAGCTTGGTCGTGTAGTTGACTATGTATGCCCCAAGCACACGTAGTCAGCAACAAGTCGATAGCCTGTCAGCAGTCCAAGATTGACCCAATGCAGCAGCTTCCAGTACATCTGGCTTATGCATTTCCAAAGCTTATCTGGTGTTGCACTGGCCTGCAGGAGGTTTTTCGGCGACACTTGCGCCCTCACGTGGACTATCTGTCCTTTTCTCTAATCTACGACAACCACACACGGTCGTTGGATGTGGTAAGTTCGCCAAGTTTTCATCCAATAAGTAGTAACTAACGCAATGTAATTTGACTGCAGCAGCAATCAAATGTAATTGTTTGCTGCTGCAGTCAGCGTCCTACCAGCATAAGTCATGCGAGCAGACAGTACGATACTGTGTTTGTATGCTTTGCAAGCTTGGCCAAGCCCTGTGTGCCTTGTGTCTGCAGGTGTGCAAGGATTCAGATGAGCTAGAGATGTGGTTGGTGGGTCTGCAGGCCCTGACTAGTGATCGCAGCTTGCAGCGCTCAACAAGCACAGCAAGCACAGCGAGCGCTAACCTCGGAGCTCTCACATCTCGCTCGGGCGCCAGTATGCAGGTTATACATATAATGCCACTGATATGCTTGGCGCATTGTCAGCATGCTGTCAGCTTTTTTTGCTCCGCACCAGACACTATGTTGATGAGAGAGATGATGTTATCATGTTGCACACTCATGATGTCCCTGCATGTTTAGGAATCGCCACTTGCGAATGGTGCTTGGGGATTTGAGAACAACACATACAGCAGTGCCTACAGCTCTTCATATGGCACGTTCGCACTTCCCAAGTCGGCATCCTCACCGTCAGTATTCTCAGTACCTGCGTCAGACTTCACCTCACCAGGCAGTACAGAAGGTGTCACAGCAGTTGGTGTACCTGTAAAGTTTCCTTCAGTGTCTTCGCAAACACAGGTGCAGCACTACTGCCTTTGCCAGGAGGGCTCACACGCATGTTGTTCATCGATCATGTGTATGCTTAGCAAGTTGCTTGACATCAAGCTTGGAGTTAATCATCTGGGTGGCAGGTGGAGTTGGGTGATGTCTATTGTTGGGGTGAAGGTATGCGCGGGCGAGACGACAACGCACACCCGATAGACGCGCTGACACCCATTCCTATCTTTGACATGGCAGCATTGGATGTTCGCACCGTTTCTTGCGGCCAATGGCATGCTGCGTTGGTTATCTCTGGAGGCCAATGCTTCACTTGGGGCGAGACGCGCGGGCCTCATCTTGGTCACGGTGCTGCTCTGGATGCCCCAACGCCGCAGATGGTTTCTGCTCTCGCTGGCATCAGCACCGAGCAGGTTTGTCCTAGTGAACATGATCTTAACAAGACAGTTGTGGTGCCTCCACCCATCAGTTGAGATAACTTATAAGTACAATAGTCTATTGGCCTCATCATGAACCGCAACTCATTGCTCACACATGTTGTTGCAGTACTGTAGTGACCAGAGCCTACGTACAGATGCAATTTCCACCAGGATCTGATTAAATAACAACACTACACCTATGCGCTAGCCGGAGCGCTGAACTGCAAAAACATGAACAGACGAAACGCACACGCGTCCATTGACAGTCATTCCACCTTGCAGCTATTTCGTCATGATGCATTGTCAACTGGCAGCTGTTGATAGCTGGAATTAATGAACAAAGCAGCTTGTGTCAGCACTGTTGCTAGGACGTTTGCTGTCAACAGTGTCAAGTGCTCGTGTAAAGGTTGCTATCCTATAACAGGTTGCGTGTGGCGCTTTTCACACAGCAGTTGTCACTGTGGACGGGCAGCTATTCACATGGGGTGATGGCCTCAACGGATCTGGGGTATTGGGCCACGGTAACGACAACAATCAGTGGGTACCCAAGTTAGTAAGGCATTCCCTTGAAGGAGTTCGAGTGAAGCAGATCAGTTGCGGCCCATGGCACACAGCACTTACCACAGATGAAGGAGAGTTGTACACGTGGGGTGATGGCTCTTTTGGCACACTTGGGCATGGAGACAGATCAAGTTGTCATCTGCCAAGACCTGTTGAGGCGCTTTCTGCGCATCGCTCACTTATGGTAGCGTGTGGCGTTTGGCATACTGCCGCTGTTGTGGAGGAGGCTGGTCATCCCGACAAGGGTGGTGTTGCTTACACTTGGGGTGATGGAGACAAAGGCCGCTTGGGTCATGGCGACAAGGTGCGTTCAGTGTGCTCTATTGAGAGCTGGTGTTGGCCCTTTTCCGTCATAGCGAGGAATGTCTGCCGCATTGATGTGTATGCTGCATTGCACTGAACTTGATGATAGACCCACTGCGCCTCAATGTTGACTGTTCTTTGTCTACACAGGAGGATGCCCTTTTCCCGCGTCGAGTTGACGCTCTCTGGGGTGAGGCTTTGCGGCAGGTGGCTTGTGGCAAGCGGCACACGGTGGCACTCACAATGTCGGGAGTTGTGTACAGCTGGGGCTGCAACGACTATGGCCAGCTTGGCATAGGTGAAATTGCTTGACCCTGGGCTTTCAGGAAGCGTTGTGTTCACCTTCACAAATACCTGACAGTAGTTGAAGCTGGTAACAGCATGTCTGACTGTTGTCGCTGTGCATACAGGCGACAATCCTCCTGTACAGTTGCAACCAATACTTGTGCAAGGCAAGCTGCACGGAGTGATGGTTGGTGCTGTAGCTTGTGGGATGGACCACACTGCTGCGCTGGGGGACAATGGTGCTGGTGTGTTTACATGGGGATGCGGAACCAATGGGAGACTTGGCCTAGGTGATGTCAAAAACCGAACCACACCAGATCATGTAACAGCACTCCGCAACAGGCGTGTGATTCAGATTTCCTGCGGTGCTTCCTCCATGGCTGTTGTATGCCGGCATCAGGATGTTTCTCAGGCGGACACGGACAAGTGTTTCACTTGCAAGACCAGGTTTGGGTTGGGCAAGAAGAAGCGTCACACGTGCTACCAATGCGGGCATGCATTCTGCGGCAACTGCACATCAAATAAGGTGTTGAATGCCACGCTGGCGCCTTACCCAGACAAGCCCTCCCGAGTATGCGACCCGTGCTTCAAGAGTTTTGGTCCAGAATCCAAAGTTGGAACACTTGTTGCTGCTGCCAAAGCAACGCAGGATGCAAGATTGCCTGCGCAAGGTGGTCGACCTCCCCGAGCTCCTCCAGCTTACATGGCAAGCGCATCGTTCACAGAGTCTCAACTAACTTCTCGCTCTCAAAGATCCCAGCCGCTGCCAACTGGCACCATGTCACCCAGTGCAGTCCTACACCGACCACTGCCTCTGAACCCGCAAGCGCAGCAGTTTCTCCAGAGCAACTTCTCGCACGTGCTGCAGCGAGGAAGTGCACCACCTCGACCGCTTCGCAGCACAGGCAGTCACAGTTCCTTGAAAGAACTTGATGCGCTGTCAGATCCACCATCTTCGCCCACTCCCAACGATGACACGCTGTCCAATACAACAGGCGACATGGAGCTGCCGTCGCCAAGTGACAGCGAAAGATCTCAATGGGGAAGAACACCAAAGCCTCACCTAAACATGGCCATTGCAAATGAGGAAGACTTTGTAGTCGCCATCCAGAAGCGTGTTCATGATGACGACCTTTCAGTAACAGTGTCGCGCAAGGAGACTAGCATTGCGCGCACGTCCCCCATCAACACATCAACCTCGCGATCAGTAAAGCCCTCAAACAGTATTGGGTCCTCGCTCAACTCTTATGGCACTCCTGGCAGCACGTCTGTACCCAAACCATCTGAGACGGCAGCTGAGAGTCGCCCTCCCGCGAGTGACGTTCCCCGTGCCATCAGTGAGCTGGAGGAGAGGTGTCAGCGTGCCGAAAGGGAGGTCATGCGTCTACGCTCCTTACTGGATGCTACCGCAAAGGTAGTGCTATGCTTGACACTTGGCAAGCTATCCATAGCTGCAACACGTCACAATGAGCACACTGTGATCCCTATACTCAATGTCAATGGAACAGTTATTCTGGCAAAATTGTGGTATCATTGTTGTGTGCGGGTTTGCAGGCATCTAACAAGGCCAAAGCTACGTCGAACGGAGGGCAGTCTCGAGGTGTCACCAGTCCAACACGCACTTTGCCTGTGCTGACCACAGGGCGCCAAAGTGAAGGAGCAGGCAAAGGCAAGAGTGCCCCTCGTCCAACAGGTGTGCACACTAGCCTTTGCTGTCATGCAAGTCGAGATGGTTGCTGACGACTTTGTGGTTGCACAATAGGTAGCGCAACCAATGCCAAGGCCACCACGTCTGCATCATCATCAGCAGGAATGGTGCGTGCGACCGCCATTCGTCGCAGCACGCTAGGCGCCACGACAAGCAGCAACCACTCTAGTGGAGGGACTAGCCCAGGTTCAAGCGGCAAAGAACAGGTTGCGTTGCTGGTGCAAGAGGACTCGTACGACTCCGCCAGTAGCACCCCACATGCTGCTCATCCGTCAAGTAGGGACATCACTCTACCCGTTGGAACCAGCAACCTTGCATATAATGGCGGCGAGCAAGAGTGGGTGGAAGAGGTTGATGAAGGAGTGTTCATGACGGTCGTGAGGGCACCAACCAGCGCTGCAAATGAGCTCAAGTCCGTACAGTTTTCAAGAGACAGGTTTGAGGCTGGAGCAGCCGAGAAATGGTGGGACGAAAATCGCCAGCAGGTGCTGGCGGCCCTTGAGAGCGCAGTCCCACCGTCTCCAGTAGCTTTGCGCCGCACCTTTTCTGATCATGACATTGAAGGCGATTCAACTGCGAAGAGCACAGACTCACAGGCATCTGGCCCTGCGCGCTCGAGTGTGGTTCACATCTTCCCCTTCAATCAAAATGACTCGCCGCAGTCGAGTGTTGGCTAGGGCCTTCAGCACCCATGGCCCCATGTTGTCGCTGCCTGTGACAGCCACTATCGTACGCTGCCACTATTGTACATCATCCCTATGCCATATGCGCATGTAACCTACTGTAAACATTCATTGGTTCTTGTATAATGGCATGTGCTAAAATGTAGATTACACCAGGAGAGCATGCCTGTGTGTGTAGAGCCAAAGCTGATGCACTGCATGTGTATTACATACATGCAACCACGAGAGGTGTATGTGGCTCCACAACAACGCACTGATGCCAGCTCTCAGAATTGCTGTGGTACACAAGTGCAACTAATTGCATATCATGTCCTTGCATCCTGCTTTTTGTGCTGCTTCTTCACTTGCGTGGAGTCCACTATCAACTTTTTATCAAAGTCTGAAAATAAGTCCACTCCTGACTCAATGCACTGCAGCATAAGATCCATTCGCATGCCGGACCCGCCACCAGCAGCACTGTCCGCCTGCACGTACCAACATAACAAGCGTGTACACGTCAAACACCCAGCATGGTTCATGAGCAAGAGTCATGTAACAGTACTGAGTGCCTGATTGCAAGTGACGCATCCGGCCTGACCTTGCGCATGGCTTCCAGATCATCAGCAAAACCATCGACGAACCACTCCACGTACAGGTCCCTGAATGTGCGTTGCACTTCCGTTTGAGCATGTTCTTGCTCTGCCGCCAACTCATGGCCGTTGCTTGTTGTTGCTGTCGTCTCTTCATTTGCTCTCTGTGCAGAGACATACATGATCACATGCACACGCACGATCACGCTCACGCTCACGCACACATGCAGGCACAGGCACAGGCACAGGCGCAGGCGCAGGCATGCGCAATGATAATGACAACAGCAACAACTACAACGACACCACTATATAACAATGACGACAACAGTGACGCCGACAATGATGCCAGCACAAGCAGACTGCGAGATACGACTTACTCTCAGGTCTCTGAGGGCCCTCTTTGTTACTGCGGCAACAACTGCGTTGTGCTGAAAAAGCGCATGCCACAGCTTGAACTCGACGTACTGCTGTGGCACCGGCAGTGAAGGGTCTACCTTCAACACCTGCAACACAACAGAGAGGTCAAGACCAACATTCCCACTACAGCACTTGAGGTGAGTACACACGTTCCACTCACGTCAAGGAAATTAGACTCGGACCCGAGCGCGTTCCACGCTCCTCCTGTCGCATGCATGCCCGCTGCATGCGCACATGCAGTACGCATGCATCAGCTATTGAACTTTGATTCTATGTCCAGGTGTGATGCATGAAAACACAAAGCCATTGCTGACTGCAATGCATTCTCTTACTGAGATTCCAACGAAGCGCTTTGTCAATCAGATTGGCTGCACGAGCGCCCAGTTGCGCACAACTGTCCAGTAGCGAAATGGAAGGTGCTTCTGAAAGCGAACCTGGGGCTTTTAGAGACAACAGAACTCAGTACATCGTCCACTGTAGTTTTCTGTTAGCCACCACGACATTCCAAGTTCGGTAGTCCACTGCAATGTAATCTCCGTGCATGACTATCTCAAGCAACGTTTCTTGAAAAATTAGCAAGACTCACCCCACTGTTCTGCCGCCAACACAATAATTTCATATGGAAAATAACTCGGCAGATATGTATGAACAACTGAGTAGTGCACGCTGATTGAACACTGCAGAATGCACGTTCAAAGTTGCACGCTGGCTGTCTGGAGCGGCGACGACAAGATAACCTTGGCAGAACAACTGTATTCTTAAAAATAACTCAAGATCTGCTAATGTTGTGTGTATGTGACTTCTGACCACAAGCGAGTCTGAGCAACAATGCAGTCTGTTTGCATGGCCATTGAAACACCTACCAGGAAAGTCCACGTCCAGAGCGCGGCATGCGTCACTCAGCTGCTGAACACGCTCTTTCCAGCAGTCATCCATCGCATCTGCGTGCTCCATACTGTCCGCGTCCACCACCTCCTCCTTCTCCACCGCCGCCGCCGCCACCTTCCCAACGTCAACCTCGCCAACGCCGACCACCGACTATAATGTCGGCTGTTTATGGCCGACAGTCGACGCTGACTGTGTGAAGCCCTAGAAAGTAAGCAAACGCTGTAAAGCGGCACGCAGAGGACCTTCCCATAACTGCCATCGAATCTGACGGACCATCGTATGGCTCACATGCTTTGAGACAACGCCTTGTTGAGATGAACCGTCAGATGGGCTTTGCCTTTATGGTCCAGTTTACCAAATGAAGGCAAGGCCAAACTTGCCCGGTTTGTCGCTGAAGGAAACTGACCAGACCTGGTTAGGCTCATTTAACCGGGATTACTGCTCCACGTCAGCAGTTAGGGCAGGAGGGTGGCAGTGACGCAGGCGGTGGTGGTGGAGGCGGCGGCGCAGGAGGAGGACGAGGAGGACAAGGGCGCGGCGTTGTTAGGTGCAGGGAGAGTTCCCTCTCACTGTGCCGTGGTCGGAGCTGCGTGCGTCCTTTTTGCTGCGCCCAAGCCGCCTGCGTTACTCTCCGCTGCCGCCGTCAGGATGAGGTGTTGAGGCTGCCGCTGGCTTGAGGTGAGAGTCTCGGCCTGGTCTGAGCTGGCACGGTCGGCCATGAGAGCTAGGGGTCCCACACGTGTTCTCGTGTGTGTTGTTAGCCTGCCGCGCAATGCTTGAGCTCCACGTCGTTGTCTTCGCCTGCTTTAGGTGCTTGTATATGGTTTTGATCGTCTTGCCATTATGCACCGCGGCGTCTGTTTTGAATCTTCACAATATTTGGATGTTCCTACTGATTAAGGATGAGCCTTGTGGCAGTAGTGCTTTACAAATTTGCCGCTTAGCGAATTCTGTGCTCATTGTATCTGGTGATACCATGTCGATACAAGTATACATTCCTGAGAATTGATTACCTGTTGACGGTGTTGTCACTTGGCTTGCCATTGCATCGCCTCATTGTGTATACACTTGTTTCATACCTCTTTACGTGCATGTGTCACTTATGGATAACCGTTCTTATATGTTGTACTTGTGCGCAAGCTTCGTTGTCTTGAATGTTTCTGTCGTTCCGCGTCATTGCATGAGCATAAACTATCAGCCCTGAGTGATGGTGGTTGGTAGCAATTCATCATGCTTTGTGTTATCAGCAACCAAGCTTGCCGTAATGGCTTCATCAATGAGAGACTGGGCGGAAGCACCGGCATTTGCAGCAGCGGCCAATGCCGTCGCACAGTTCCCCCGCTTCCCCCCGCAGCCCTTCCCGCCAGCTTCTTCCTACACAACTTCATCGACTCGCGCAGAAATGGATGACGAATGGGCCAGCACGTCAGATGATGAGGACCAGGTAGACCAGGAAGCGAGTCTGATGCTCTTTGTTAACACTTGACATCTGTCTACGCTGGGCCAGGGGTTGATTGCTCACGTGCACATTAACTAGTTGCAATTGATTGCATTCCCTATATAGTACGATGTTGTTTTGTACTCGCTGTCTTGTTTAATATGTTTCTTTTCTGTTGCCATGTGCTTGGACAGATGGATGAAGATGGAGGTGACACCAATGCAGCTCAAGCTTTGAAGGGCAAAGACATTCAGGGCATCCCTTGGAATCAGCTGCAGTGGAGTAGGGAACGGTACCGCCATACGCGGCTACAACAGTACAAGAACTACGAGAACCTCAATTTCCCGCACACCCAACTGGATAAGGTAACCTTTGCGTCAGCGCTGATATGTTAGCTGACATACACTTGCAAGTTGACGGCTCAGCCGTGGCTTATGGATGATGGTTTTATGTCTTGCTTACAGGTTTGGTGCTGAGAGATATCTGATTGTGCTGTTGCAGGAATGTAAACAAGTACGCAAGACTGGCAGGTTTTTTGACTTTAGGTACAACACGCGCGCTGTAAAGTGCACGATAGTGCACTTCCAGCTCCGCAATCTAGTATGGGCGACATCGAAGCACGATGTTTATGTCATGCACCACTGCGCAATCAACCACTGGTCGCCAGTGCGCAACAAAGCCACTGAAGTTCTCAACCTTGGTGGCGGGCCACATGGGGTTAGCCGTGTACAGGTACTTTGCGTACAAGTGCGGTGCTTGCTACCAGTTATGTA
This sequence comes from Chlorokybus atmophyticus, assembly GCA_009103225.1. NCBI lineage: Eukaryota > Viridiplantae > Streptophyta > Chlorokybophyceae > Chlorokybales > Chlorokybaceae > Chlorokybus > Chlorokybus atmophyticus. The sequence continues at coordinate 201,745 of RHPI01001946.1, forward strand.
AGCCGCACACACCTGTGGGCAACTTGCGAGTGTAAAATCAGCAACCAGGCTTGCATCCATGACTGCAGATCAGCACAATGGCCGCTCAAGACAACCTCATTGTGGCTGGCGGGTTCAATGGGGAGATGGTGTGCAAGAATGTTGACCAGCCTGGGCTATCGTACAATGCTCGCATCACCCACGATGAGAACGCCATCACCAACGCAGTCGAGCTGTTTGAGACCGCTTCCGGCGCGAAGCGCATCATGACCAGCAACAACGACTCCATAGTGCGCGTGTTCGACACTGAGACTTTTGTCACAACAAGGTGCCAGTGTAACTCTGTTCCTCTTTCATGGGATGGATAAATGATGACACGTTGTGTTTTCAATTGTGTCGAAATTTACGGGCTTCACCGACAATGCATGCGTGTGTGGCACAGCCGTTTCTACTACCCGTGGGCAGTCAACCACACGACTGTCAGTCCGGACAAGAAGCTTGTGTGCGTGGTTGGTGATGACCCTGAAGGCTTTTTGGCAGACAGCCAAAGTGGCAAGCCGGTTGCCAGTCTGAAGGGCCATTTGGACTACTCTTTTGCATCCGCTTGGCACCCAGACGGGCGCATATTTGCCACTGGTAACACATTGACTGTCTTTACTGCCACTCTTGCTTGTGTGTTGTTACATACAAGGATCAGGCTATTCTCGTTAGCATACCATCCGTCATAGCACATATGCACTTGCGTATGAGTTCAGGCGGTTCATGAGACGCGGATGTTGGAATGCAGGCAATCAGGACACCACGTGTAGGCTATGGGACATCCGATACTTGGCATCCTCAATGGGCCTCCTTCGCGGGCGCATTGGGGCCATCCGGTCTCTGCGTTTCAGCAACGACGGCCAGTTCCTTGCAATGGCAGAGCCTGCAGACTTTGTGCACTTACTGGACTCACGTCAGGTAGGTCACTGGATAAGTCGCGGCAGCGTGTACGCAAGCTTGCACTTGCCTCATTCACACAATACCAAGACCTTTGTGTAGTGTTGATCTGATGTAATCTTGTGGGGTCAGGACTACACTCGCGGCCAAGAGATTGACCTGTTCGGTGAAGTTGCGGGCATCTCGTTCAGCCCAGACTCGGAGGCTTTCTACATTGGTGTTGCAGACCGCACTTATGGCAGCCTTTTGGAGTTCAACCGCCACCGCGCAAGGAACTACCTGACGGCTGTTGTTTGACCAACCGGCGGTACACAGTATGCACACCAGTGAACTGAACAGCTTCTGTGGAGTTGTTGTGGTGTGTTTTTGACTGGGTTCTGTTTATTCGAGCAGCCAAGCTGGTCGGTAGGTGTTGGTTAGTTGTGCCTGTCATACACAGGCCATCCTGTTGGCCGCATGTACAAAAGTCAATGTAATTTTTGCAACACGTAGTTTAAGCTGGCACTGTCCTGGTGGTTTTATACTGTCCAGCAGTTGCAAGGCGACATGCACTGATGTGGTTGGCATGCTGCGGGATTTCCAGATTGGTTACCTGAGCGTTGATGCAGTTCAATTTTCTTATACAAAAAATATATATATATATATATGTATATATATATAATAGAAAACTTGTCTACAGCGTTTCCAGCAGCCTTAATGCCAGCCCTTCGTAGGGCTGCGTGGGCGGCCCATTCTGCCTGTCTGCTTGATCTGGCTTCACACCATCAATGCATTGGCGCTGGTAGCAGCGCTGGTAGCAGTACTGGTAGCCTGGTTAATGAATGTGGAGCGGCGCTGACACTCAAAGGCACGCACTTGCTGCCAATGGCGCCATGTGCGTGTTGCCACACATGATGCGGTGCAAGACGAGGTGTTGCCAGCATGCGCGAGGCCGGGTTGTTGTTGTTAGAACGGTTGGGGTTCATACCAGTGCGCTTTGGAGGAGACGCGTGGTCCACGCCTGGACCTGGTGGTCACAGAGCCGGCCCTGCATCAACGGTTGCCCCAGCCCGCTATGGGCGCGGGTGACAAACAGAGCTGGCGACGCACCGCATATACGGCAATTACATGTAGGTGTGTTGTGGTTGGAGCTGCATGGTCAGAGGAGTTTCGCCAGGTGTTGGAGCTTCCGTGCCAGGCGCATGGTGGCAGCGTGCGGAGCAGCGGCGCGTGGGTGGCTTCATGTGAGTCTGCCAGCTGCGTGGCATGCGCGCTGCAGCAGGCGCAGGCACATTGGTCAACGATGGAGCACGGTGCTGCAGCGGTGGCGGCCATGCGGGGCTGGGTGCTAGTACTACCGGGATCTCCCAACGATCGAGGTAGACGCGACGCTGTGCATATGCAAAGCATACCAACTCATATCGATTACATGCAAAGACCGTGTGCTTGGGAGTGGCGAGGGCGGCGTGTGGCGACCATGTCAGTGTTAAGAGCGGATGTGACGAGTTGAGTGGGCTGGCATGGCAATGTTGATGAAGTCAAATTGTGGTGTGACGTTAGAGATTGTTGCATATGCCATGTACATTTGTTCATGCAGTGTGAACCGTCAATAGTGATGAGATCGTAAGTTGGCCATGCTGCACGCATGGCATCACTTTATACATGCTGACTTGCGGACCATGTACATGTGGATGTGCACATACAGTAGTGGTTACCAGGCACTAGAACAAGTTATGGAAGCATGGCCTGTGGCGGGCAACGCTTTCACTTTTGGGGCTGCCGCATCCCATGCTCGCGGGTGTCACGCGCTGCACATGCGGCGTCGCTGACGCTGACCACGGATGGGGCCCACTTGCTGCGCTGCTCGGTCGGTAGAGGTCGCACAGCGACGCATGATGCCCTGCGTGACGAAATGTTCGTCATCCTCCACGAGGCGGGCTTGGTTGTGAGCAGGGAGCAGAGTGGCTGCATGCCAATCAGGGAGGGCGAGACACGTGGCCGTCGAGTTGACCTGGTCGCGTCGGAGCCAGGGAGGGACCATCGCTGGCTCCTGGACGTCGCCATTACCGCATGCAGGCCCAGGGCTGGCGGCGAGAGAGGGCAGAGAGTTGGGGAAGCGGAGGAAGTATAGGGATCATCCGCCGGCGGACGAGTTCTTTCCTGGCGGCGGAGACACACGGCACGTTCGGTGACGCCTTCAACACGGTCATTAACAGGTGCGCGCGTCATGCAGTCTACGGGCGAGGCTGGCCGCTGGTGCAACTGGGTGGGTACATAGCCCCCTCTTCAGGCAGCGTGTGGCATGCGCGCTGCAACGGGCGCAAGGGATGGCCCTGCTCGAGAGGGGGGCGGCGGCGGTGGCGGTGGCGCCGGGCTGGAGCCCCCTGCAGGCGGTGCGTCCTACGGCGGAGGCGGACGCGACGATCGCTGGAGCAATGTAGGCAACCACTGCACGTAGCCTGCTTGTAGGTGGTTTGTGTGGTGATGATGTTGGTGTAGGCATGGACACCGTGTATGTGTTGTGACTGTACTGGTTGATGTGATAGTGTTTGATGATTTTACTCTTGGCACCTATTGTGTCAGCAAGCATCCATGTCGCAGGAGTCTTAAGTCTCGCAGCCTCTTCTTTGCGAGGTACCAGCCCGTGCTTAACTCCTGCTGCTGCTGTCTTCGTCTCATACTGCACATAGAACCCAGCCCCCTAGCCAGGTTGCTTGTGCTTGCAAGGTTGCTTGCGCTTGCGACTTGTAACTGCTGGTGTCTTGCTTGTTTGCTAGTTCTGGCCCCTTTATGTCACTACACTACACTATGTAGGTACCCATGTCTCAAGGGGGAGTATACATGTCCTCTGCAGGGTGATGACTCTTGCCATGCTGCTCTGGATACTTGCATGTCCTGCTTGAGGGTGTAGCCTAGACAGTAAGTTATCGTCTAGGTGGTGGTCTACGCTGTCAGAATGTGGGCCAGGTTGTCCAAGTTGTCAAGCTCTGTTCCCCGACCAATCTACCATCTTATACGTTAGTGTATGCATGTCCTGCCTTGTTTGTTGCTTGTGTGAAAGTGCAATGTGACCGTGCATTGCACCGCGTTCCTTCAACCCGGTTAAGCTTAAGTTAAGCGTGTTTTTAAGCAGCTCTTATAAGAGCTATGTGATAATTAGGGTAAACTTATATCATACTTTCATGACCAGGGTCAAGTTACCATCTCTTTGATGTGTATGATGGTGATTGCATTAATCAGTGGAACTCATAGCGGTAACCAATTGTGGTTGAAGCGTATCTTTAAGCATTGCATATGCTGCACTCAATCTTGTGTTTGCTTGCTTATTTGCTTGCTGGTGCACGGTTACCTATACTATACTTCAGAGTTTGCTACATGCAACTCTTGTGTGTTATGTAGTCTTACAGTTAAAATGTGGATTCGCTCATTACCGCCGGTTTCGACTTTAGCTCACGACGCGGTACGATTGTTGCAGCAGCATATGAGCTATCCAAGTATGTCACATGCTAATCACACGCACACACTTAACACCCTCACGCACAACAGCAATGGAAAAAATACAGGGTTAGCACTAGCTACATGCCGTAGCTAAGTGAGTGCAAAGAGTGAAGGTGATATAAGGATGTGTTTATGGTTGCTGCCATCAATGTCATTTATGAGCCAAAGGCAACTGTAGAGGACAATACGCATGCGGCCGGTTGCTTGTCTGCTAATGCTTTGCCCTCAAGCCTTGCCCTCACACCGTCTATAACACTGCGCTGAACAATTGATCATGAAAACATTACTCCTCCTCTCATGGTAGCGGCTTTTGCTACTCTAAAAATATCGTTGTTAGCGGCGACGGCGCATACCGGACAGAATCTCCCGCAACAGCAACATCTTTCAAGTAGCGCTACGCAGCTGGTTTGCCGCACCCATTGATGACGAGGGTGTCGAAATGCGTGTGTAGGGCGTCACAACTTGTCCAATCGTTGAACGATTGGAGGGCACCCACCTGCTCCGCTACAGTATCGGCCATACACGTGGTGGTGCGTGATGAGGTTGTTTGCCTTGGAATATTAATAACGAAGGCTAGCTTCACCTGATATCATATGGTTACACAGCTTACGGTAAAGGCGTCATGCCTTGGATTGTTGCTTATGCGCGCGGAACGGTGGCAAGAAAGACGCCCTGACTAGGCGGCATTGAAACCGAGCTGCGGCACAAAGCAGCTGTTGAACGTTGAACGTTGAACATTATCGTCGGTACGTGTCGAGATTGTGCGTGCATAGCAGTGTGGGTGGCCAAGGCAATAAAACGATGCAAGTACGGTAACCACCCACCGGGGGACATAATCTACCCGTTGGCAATATGGTTGCATGGCAAGCTAGGAGAGGACCTTCAGCACGTCAGTGCGCCTATACGCGCGCCACATCACAAGATGGCGCAAGGAGAGGAGCAGCGGCGATGCCAGGCTTGGTCATGGTGACTTGGCCCCCCAACAACGGAGGCTTTGCGTAGTGGGGGTTGATAGGTATGGACGAACGCCGCTGTGGCCTGGCATGGTGTTGATTTAAGAGAGAGAGAGTTAAGAGAGAGAGAGAGAGAGAGAGAGAGAGAGAGAGAGAGAGAGAGGCGGATGCAACACTTGCGCAATTGGGTACTGACTATGACTACGTAGGTGCTGGCAATGATGATATGCTATGGGTGTCTTTGGCGGCAAATGGACACATGCTGAGTGCCTGAATATCGAGGTTGTCAAGTTGTGAGCAGCTGGGTTCACCTACTGCCTTCCTAGCACTACCAATAGTTATCAATAATCGACCTCAAGTATAACGCAGCTGTAAGCTGTTGGATCACCCAGCAGATTATGTGTGGGGCCTATCGACCATTTTTGCAAGCTTGCAATGCCCTGTGTTGTTTAGGTCAACTATTTTGCATTGCTTGGATGCCCAACATGCAAAGAACACAGCACTCCAATCAACAGCAGCGCGAGTGCTGACGGTCAGCAATTGGCGATATCATCTACTTATGGACCACTTGTGCATTGACAGCAACACCTCTGACTGCCTGCAGCACTGGCATATGCTGCAGCATGTCGCACCGCACTGCGATCAGCTTTCCCCGGCCCTGCACACAGCACATGCAACAACTCGTACCTCAACGCATAATGCTGCGTGGCTGCTTACTATCTGACCAGCCAATGGTGCAGGCAGATAAGCACGGCAAACAGCTTCTTGTATACAAAAATGTGGTCTGTATCAGTGATTGCGCAACTCATCATACGACTGCTTCCGACTACAAGGCCGCCTGTTTTGTTGCGTCAATGGCTTGAAGAACGCTCTCTGTCCACCTGCAATCAACACAACAGTTCACACATAAATAGTCTCTTGCCCAAATGACTACTTGCGCCACGCCACATCAAGCTTGCCATACCCTTCAATGCCGGGGTTTTGCGGATGGAAGACCAGCTCCAAACCAGCATTGCGGGCCGCCTTGGCTGAAGTAGAACCTATACACGCCGCTGCCACTTGCTTGTCCTTGCCAAGCAGCTCAATCCATGCCCTGTAAGTATACCAACGGTCAGCACAATCCCCAGGTCTTTACGTAGAACATGCGACAACAAGAGCCTTTGACCATTTTACCGTACAGCAGTTGGCGAGCCAAATGCTGCGACTGGTGCGGAGGCAGCAGCTGTCTTTAAGCTTGCATCGATGTGTGACACACTTCGCTGCAGGCCAAATAATCGTCAAGTTGCCAAGAGGCCTATCTTATGTCACTTCACTCTAGCACTGTCACGTATGTCCATGCGCACAAAATTTGTGTGGGCTCTTCTAGCTTTCTTACCGTATTGTATGTGTTAAGCCTGGTTATATGGAACCCTCTTGCCTTCAACCCCGCCTCTGTTACAGAATCACTGATTGTCAGCTAGCACCAGTGTCTGTTCAGTCAAGCACTGCGTTACCAAGGCAATCCTTCAATTGTAATGGCAACCATTCTTCGTTGCACGTTGCAACAAAAAGACAAGTTATCCCGTTACACTTACCGATATCACTGCCAGCCTTTGCCGAAGACGGGTACAACACCCGCATGTTACCCTCAGTAGGCAACTCCCGTGCCAAATCAACCCCAAGTGCTGCGAGCAATTGTCACAATACAACATGAGGTGTGCAACTTCAGCAACAACAGGTGCAAGACCAACATTGCACACATACCTTTGGATGGTGTAAACTGCGGCTCCAGCTGGGGAAACCCTGCCTGTTTCAACACCCTGCCTGTGCCTTCACCAACAACTGCCGTCCTCACGTTCGGCTGCCCAGCCTCCCTTGACAACTGTAGCAGTTAGTTAAAGGGCCAGAAACCAGCCAAGGTTTGCCAAGTTACACTTCTTGTTGTTCGCAAAGCAACGCACAAACAACGATTTAGACTCGACTGCATGACTGGAGCAACAATGGAGTGAGTGATTGAGTGAATGATGTAACAATGAGGTGCTGCATCTGCCTACCTCCAGCCTTCCAGGAACACCAGCACAGCCTCAGGTGAAGTCAACACGACCCACGCCCATTCTTCTGTGGTTCGCATGGCGCCTTAGCTGATGGACACAACATACAACAAAAATCCAGTAGCACTTGACACACATGCGGGCATGCACAACAGCGCACCTTGCAATGCAGCAGGCAGCTTGTCACGGTCTTCACCACGGCCATGCTCAATAAGAGGCATCTCCAAACACTGCAGCCCGTGAATAGACTGCGCGGTGAACAAATATAAGACCATGAAATCCATACATGGAAACACATTGGTGCCACAAGCGCAACTCAATAAACCCAACAATGTGTGAGATATGTGCGCGCATGCGCGTATGCGCAAGTGCAAATGCAAACACGCAGCTACATAGGAACGACCATGCGAGGCGGACATGCAGCAACATCTGCAGGTAGTGAGCAGTCTGACCTATGCACGTATGTTGGCAAGGGACAGGCATCCTAGCATGCACGCAAGTGCACAGCAGCTTACCAATGCATCCATGAGAGCCTGATTCTTGCCCTTCTCTCTGGTGAGCACGACGTCGTAGGAACTGGCGGCGGCCACTGCACAAACGGCATTTCTAGCAGGCGACATCCCCAACGACATCGACGACAATGACCACCTCTGCTCCCTCCTCTGCAATCCTAACCCTGATTTCCGGTGCACGACCGCAATGTGCCTTCCCGCGAGTTCTCGCCAGCCAACGCAAGCACTCGCCTGTCGGCATGGAGAGGTAGCTGGTGTGGTTGCGGGCGCCACCGCCACCGCCGCCGCCATCGCCGCCACCATTGCGGCGTCTTATTGCACATGCACCGCGTGGCGCTTTGGAACGTTGTGGGCGCACTCATATGATTGGCGCAGACGTGCAAGTAACGCATGCGGGGAATGGCATTTGACTGTCGATCCAGACTCTGGTGTTGAACTTGGTGAAGGAGTGAAGAAGTTGCACGCTTTATACGAGGGTTAAATTACAAAAGGCTTGGTATGTGCATTGGTAGGCAGATTTTCTGAATGACATTAACAAGTTGTGTCCATGTATAAAAGTTGAGGTTATTCAAGAACGTTCATATACTTAATAAAATATAATACATTGCGCGCATTCAAATGCATGGCTTCATGCATGTGAGTATCTTCTGTACTACTTACTAGCACCCCATGTAGTCCCAAGAGACAATTATCACATCATGACTATATACTATACGAATACGTGATCACGTTCTTGTATAGTAAGTACAATGCATGTGACTCGTACGGCATCCATTCATGAACGCATCAGATGCATTGTAAGCAGTCCACTTATAAGTACACTAGCAGCGCATACCATCGACATTGAGAAGGAGGTTGCTTGCCAATACGCAGTAGTGGTAGACTTAGAGGTAGTTAGCAGGCAGCATGTAGCCCTTACCCCGGTGGTCAATATGGTGAGTGTTAATGGTGTTCGTTGAATTGCATGTGCACGTAAGTTGGCATGTTATGCATTCCCTCTTGCATCTTTTGGACACTAACCACAGCCGCGGTGCTGGTGACTAAGTCTGCCAATTGCATGCATGACTATAGGGTGGGGTAATTGTAGTGATAGAGTAGGTAGAGAAAAGGCAACGAGAGCGTGGTTTAGCTCGGTGGTCATGTAACGGTTGCGTGTGTCCGATAGCCATGCATGTCACGTATGCTGTGTGAGGCGCTAGCTGGTGGCATGCTATGTCATGTATGCTATATGTGGCGTTGCGTTGCACGCGGCCAATAACCTCAACGTTCTTTTGTATACACGCACACTAGGTTAGCTGCAGTGCCGTGGCGTGTTGCATGTACACTGCATGCATGTGCGCGTGCATGTTGCAACCGCCACGGTGTGCAAATGTACAATACGGGTGCATGTGCACTACATCTTGCATATGCAAACATGCTGTAACAATTCATCATGTGTGGTCACTGTTCTTATCAAAAGTACCTGCAATTTATGACGCATTCAATCCATCACAGATACAGGGATATACAGTTTGACCAAACAGGTTGTCAGAGCAACAGCGCTTGGAGGGGCCTTGACTACTAGCCCGCAGTACCGGAGTGTGCAGACAGCCTATCTGTCGGACAGCCTGCCTACACGCACCCACGCACCCACGCGCATGCATACACACATATCTACAATTTCATGTACACGCACGGAGAGAGAGAG
>RHPI01001946.1:215109-255153 GCA_009103225.1 Chlorokybus atmophyticus
GGGAGGGAAGCGGGGGTTGGGCAAGTACAAATCATTGTTGGCAATGACATGATTAAAGGCGGTCTACCTGGGGCAGCAAGCCTCACCTTCGGATTGATATACCATGGTGTGACTTATATTGTGACCGGCACGTTAGGGAAGTAAGTTACCTATTTGCTTGGTGGCTTGGAAGGCGACACCATGCATGTGTACTTACTTGCTTGCTTTGTACTGCAGCTTCTTGCACAATGTGGTGCTGAGCATGGCTGCCGGTTCAATCGTCGGGTCTTCAACTCCCTCTCATGGTCATGTAGAAGATTCATGCATGCACAATGGCACCCTGCCGCGTAAACACTCATTTGGTACAATGCTGATCGTCTCATGTGCACTGCCAACTGGCGCCCCTTCCATGAGCCGCTCGGCAATTGATTGATCTGTGTGGCCCGACCGGGTAGCATTCTTCCTGCAAATCACCCCTCAGAAAAGTGACTTCTCCTCCGCGGACGCTCGCATGTTTGTTAGGCTGAGCGCCCCTGGTCTGGGTTCCGCCTTCACCATCGCCGGCTCCAGCTTCACCTCCGTGAGCAGTGGGAGCGTCGCCAGCTGGCCTCCCGGCACGTACGTACATCACAATGGTGGTAGTGATAACGTTTATGTTGTCGTTGTTGACACGTCTGTCCTACCTCGCAGTTGGCCCCCACTGATCAGGCGCTCAGTTACGTTGGTGGCATCTTTCAACAAAGCTGAGCGTGGTGTCACCAACTTGCGCACTCCCATCACAGTGAAGTCTGACCAGGTTTGTTCCCTGGCGCAAATGACTTAGCTAGTTGCCAATCAAAGTGCTGTGTGCTAAGCTGAACTTCTGTATTGTAATGCGATTTACCACAGACACTGCCTGCAGCTGTCTCCGACCTGCTTGTGCATTATGTGGAAGCGCAAGGCTGGCACGACATCACTCTGCGCAACGACAAGTACATGTCATTCTCAAGCCATGCAGGTCGGTTGAAGAGGCTTGACGGTTGACATGCAGGCAGATGCCGCTGGGAGACCAGCGCTTGAACCGCATCGAGCGCGTGACGGTGATTGTAACCAACCCGAGTGCAAGCACTCGCATCGTGAGGCTCAGCGTCTCCAAATCCAAAGTGGTCTTGTTTAAGACGTTGCAAGTGTTGCAGACAGCCTACCTGTTGTACAATGCTCTATGCTCTAGGTAAAATAATGCTCCGTGCATTAGGATACAAGTTGAGCAGCAACCCCCTATCCTGGAAATGAAAACAATGCGTATGCGTGCTCAATGACTGTTTGCATGTGTACACTTACACATCCCTACAGGGCACCAGCGCCTACAACACCAGCACGTTACAAACTCGCTTGTGCAACAAAACACGGCACGCTACTCATGGTTGGCCTAAGTTGGCTTGGGTACAGACGTTAGCTTGGGTTACAACAAGCCCGCACATCACTGCCGGCCCCACCACCAACCACGCTACAACCAGGCTCCTCAGCAACTACCCTCACCGCTCACCACTAAGTTTGCCGCCAACCAACCGCCGCCGGCACAGGACAACAATCTTGCCGCCTGTACAACTACATGGACAGTCTGTGAAAACGGCGCCGGCGGGAAAACTACCAAGCAAACCTTGATTCCCCTCGGCCCCGAGGAATTAGGTTAGTGAGTTGGCCCTCCGGCTGTTAATACTCGATGGCTTTATGCAATACGTCTGGAGTTCCAGTTCCAGCTCCAGTTCCAGTGGGCAGACATGCGGGTTTGGAAGGGCGGCGGTGTGGGCGGCGGGCATAGGGTGGAGGAGTTGGCAAGTCGCTGCCAGCATGGTGGTGGTGCAGTGTGCGGGGTCCGTATGACCCCAAGAGCAAAGACACCATCGTCAATAAGCTTGAGCCACAGCACCAATGGCGTCAGCACCCGCTCTCTTTCCACCAACCATCAGGTATGTAAGGCGGCTTGATTGGACTGCTTTCTCGTCTGCTCCCTCTGACGCATGCTCATGTAGCTTGCTATCTTCGTAGTGCTCGATTGCCAATGCTAGTGCTAGTCGTCGTAGTGCTGTGAGCGCATTTGCTGCGTTGCACTAACCCACAATCGAACTGCTCATGTAGCTTGATGTCGTCCCTACTTGCTGTCGTCGTGGTTGCCACTGCTTGTGCTGTGAGTGTTACTTGGTCAGCTGTTTCTGCTGCGCTACACTAACAATCCGATTACTTATAATCACAGGCTAGTGAATCAGCTGCTAGAGTGCCAACGAGGGCGGACGTGAAAGGTTGTAAGACAAAGAAGGAGCTGGAAAAACTCTGTCATGATTACTTGTTGCCACGCAGTGGCACCAAGCTGCAATTGAAGCGAAGGCTGCTTGGCAATGTGCCAGGGGCAGCAATCCTTGGATGCTTACCGCACACCACCTTAGGCGGCGAGCAGCATCAGGGTCCCAAACAAAAACCGCATTGTCACCAACGACGAGGATGAGGATGAGGAAGAACCCTCTCCACCACCTGCTGACAGCAAGTAGGTCCATGATACCGTTGTTAAGCAGGTGTATTTTACTGTGCATAGCATTGTCACACAACTGCACTTCGCTTGCAGGAAGCTGACATTGTCTTCACCACAGTTTCGGTGTCCGCGATACATTGATTGATTTCATTGTGTGCTCAGGCCCAGTGATAGGCTGATATGCAATGCCCATGACTGTACTTGCCAGCTCATCTCGTCAGATGTGAAAAAGCGGCGCAAGACATTCTACAAGCATAATGATCTTGGGGTGAAGAAACGGTGCAATGAGTTTGTTGAGTACGTCTTTTTAGTGTGATGAATGTAATGAGTGTGATGATCGTGTCTTTTATTGTGTGCGACTATCCAATGATGGGCCGCTTTGCAATTTTCCTAGCTGTATTGCACGGCTCAACCCGTTATAAGTGAGAAAGCGCGCCACAAGATGCTATAAGCATATCGGTTGAAGGGCCGAGACACGGTGCAATAAGTGTGGAGTAGTTGGAGTGGAACCCAGCCGGGCAAAGGTTCGAGTCACTAGTGTCATGCTTTGCAAAAACTGCCTCAGATACAAGTAAGTGAACTGCAGTCTTAGAGTTGGGGCAACACACAGCATGCAAGACTGCATTGGTATTGAGCAATTGTCCTACATGCACAGGCATGCAGCAGAACGAGCTAGTCGCATTACTTGCTCATTAGACGGGTGTGACAAGGCTCCCATCCGACCAGAACAATGTGTACAAAACATGGCTACCCGGCCAAAAAGTGCCACAACGACAACTGTGACAAACAGGTGCCTGCTGAAGACAGAATTCTGTTGTGCTATGACTGTCGTATGGAGAAGATGGAGGAAGACTTTTTAAGGTGAGTGTTTTCTGTGCCAGTCAATGAGAGCTTGCTACCACTTGGCAATGTGATTACATGTCTAATTCTATCTCTTGTAGAGGACGGGATTGTAGAACAACGGACTTTGTGTGACAACCCTAAATTTAGGGATGTCACACAAATTTGTTCAGCGTAGCCTGCCGGACACACCGAGTTGAACCATTGTATCTCAAGTAGGCAAATTGCAATTTCCATGGCAAGCACAGGCGTGTGACCAACAAAGCACTTGACTCATTGGTCTGTCACTTGATTGCAGTGGCCGCACCTGTGCGATCGATAGCTACGAGTTGCAGACGTTCAATATTTTTTGCAGGCTGTGCTGATATCACTTGTTTTTCAAGTGAGACTGCGCTAATCCCGTGAGGGGTTGTCGATACCTGCGGGAAAAACACGACCTGTTTGTAACTTGTGCAGGACAATGGAAAAAGCGAAGGATGTCTACTCATAGTACGTCTGTACAATAGTTTACTCTTTTTAGCATCATAAAGCTACAATGCTCTATGCTCACGCTCTAGTCTACTATTTAGGCATACACCAAGCCTATTTACCCACGAACACACAGGCTTGACGAGGAGGACGCCTTGGACCGCTGGCTGCGCAGTCGCTCAGAATAAAGGTCGGACATAGAGCCATGGGAGCATTCCCACTTGATACTCATTTAAAACCACGAAAAGAAGTTGGGAGACAGAGGGCTGCATTCTTTGTCAAGAGCCGAGCATGTGCGGTTGCTTGGCTCTGTTGAGGACGTCAAGCGACAAATGGAGGAGTCTTTTCTGCACTGGCCTGTAAGTGTAGTATGCTACACATGTCACTTTACCGTAAAATGCCTTTAAGTCACTTGCAGCATTGAATAACAAATGCAATGCAGCTCATCTTGTTTTGCAAATGGTATGATGGGATGTGAAAACAAGGTCTCTTTCTGGTCCCATGATCATTACCCGCCGATCAAAGACTACCACTTGAGCGACCCACAGCAGCGCGCACATGCATTCCCCATCAAGCGCATCTTTCCATGCCTAAAAGGTTTCAACTCCGCCAAGGGTAGCAAGCATATTCCCCCAACATATAAAGCTTATGACGATTGGATGCGCTTACGTAACACCACCATTTTGCTTAGCTCTGTGACCTAAGTTTCTATTGAAACGCGGTTGATAGCTGACCTGGCAGACAGTCAAGATACGCGGGCTCCAGCATAGTTCATACTTCTTGTTGGATAGCCCTGGTGGTGATAGTCATGCTGTATACAAGTGCGCTATAAAGAGCGCCAATGAAAGTGTTACGTATCTTTGCAATTTCAACACAGGTGTTATGTAGGAGTGAACGACAGCACACATACATTGAAAGTCTATTTGTTTCCGATTCCTGTAATCCTCGCCGCACTGCATGACACCCAAGTCAACCCCATCGGCATCCCCATACAAGCAGGAGTATGAAGTAGTCACTCTGCCTTTATACACATGATGAATATAAATCAATGACTGTTGTTGCTTACCCTTGTCAGTTATATGCATGCTGACTAACCACTGGTTCTTGCAGGTGTATAAAAACTCGCTTAAACCCAACTTGGTACAAAGGCCCTTTCTGGGGATGGTGGCCTTGCCAGTGCCGGCGAGGGCGACGTGGGCAATGGTATACACATCAGTAAACGCCTTCGAGGGTGGGGCGCCAGCTGTCTCACACGTGCAGCTGGCGCTCACGGATGCGATGCCCATCACATAATGGGACCAAGTCGCCCTTGCGTAAGTGTGCGTGTGGTTGTCAACACCGGCGTTGGTACCAAGCTTGGTACCAACATCAAGCCAGCATAGCCACTCACCTAATGGTTGACAGGTCTTGGGGTGAGACGTTTTTTTCGAGCCGGATCAAGGGCGTACTACGCGGGCAGTAGTTTTACACATGCGGCCGATATACGTGCTTGGCAACAAGGTGAGCTGATGTACCAAAAATGGCAATACCGTGGCATCTCAGTCTCCAAGAGTGGCATAGTGACTGAAAGCATTATTGATAAAACAGAGCAAAAGGGAGAAGTTTTGGTGGACACAGAATGTTGGTGGAGCCGATGTTGCTGCAATTGATACTGGCTCATCACTGCCTCAATTCAATGTTGAGATCCGCACATATTGCAAGAGGTAGGGACCGCTTGATTGAGGTCAGTAGCTAGTATGCGCATACATTCACACTTGCACCAGAACGTCCACTTACCACGAATCGGTTTGTACCCTTGTAGACAATGTATGCGGGCAAGTCTGAAGACAGCAAGATGAAGATCCATTACACCGCATGCGTAGCGCGTTCAGATGATGCTGCAAGGGCTGCTTACCACCTTCACATGGAAGTGGTCTTTGGTGTGACATTTTGCCGCTTCCCCATCTGGCAGGTTGGCTTCTCCTCCAGAAGGCTTTTCCTCCATGTTCAACATGTACAAGTTGATGAAAAAAATGATGTTTCTTATCTTGAGTCACTTGTTTTGTTATGCAAATGGCAAGCTCAACTTACGCTTGGGGATACAACTACCAATTTGCGTATGTATGGTAACGAGAAGGGTCTCCTTTATGAATGGACTCGCAAGCTGGGTCAGAGTAAACAATAACGCTATATTTTCATTGCTGCCCTGCGATTGCAGCAATGTGGTCACACTTGTGATGCTGCCTTCGTACTCGTGACACAGTCAACGGCAAAGATGCATTTAGGAACGTCGCTATACAAGCTAAATGGCAAGAAGAATTGGGTCTCTCTTACACAGGTACATACATATATGTATATATATATACATATATGTGTGTGTATATATGAAGTATTATTCTCACCTTGGTTCGTGGCACTAATTGATATATATATATATGTATATATATGTGTGTGATTGTGTGTGTGTGTGTGTGTGTGTGTGTGTGTGTGTGTATATATAAAGTGGTATTCTCACCTTGGTTCGTGGCTGATCGATCTCTCCCCGCCCAGAGCGCTAGCGTAAAGGGCACTAGTGCCACTGATGCCTCGCGTTGGTTTGCCATCTCCCAATGGAGTGCGTTGCTGAACGGTAAGCCCGCTAACCCTTTCATGGCTGGTTCGTATGCTTGAAACTGCTCGACAGTGCACTCAGTGTCATGAGTCACGCATGTGGTCGTACTCAAGCACTTCATCCTTTACAGAACGCGGCATATACTCAGGCGCCACCAACGCGCCCATTGGGCAGGTCTCCATCATTGAGGTGGTTCCGCCACCCTCAGTGCATGCTCTCAAGGCTGGTGACGACATTGACTGCATCATAGAACAGGTGTGGCACAATCATATGTTTGTGAGCTTATTGATCTGCAATTAAGCCTTTTACTATGTCCACCAAGACATGTGTCTCTTTAGTGATGACATGCATATGCAGGTCATCTCGCCCAAGTACCGTGTCGATTACTACGGGCCCAATTTCAACATGCAAGCGCGCTGCTCAAGTGGGAGAACAGTTGGCGGCTGATGTACCGAGAAGTTGCGCTCAATACGCCTACTTTTTGTCAACACAGCTGGCAAGCTACTTCGCCAGCGGCCTCCAATGATACAAGTCAGTGAGCGAGTGGACATGCGGACGCTCACTGTCAGTGTTACCTGAACTTGCAGTTGCTACTCAGGTTGACCAGGCCAACCACGCGCAATTCTCAGTTACGGGCGGCCTTGGCTACCTCGCAATGACTTTTGCAGGCGTGAAGGGCTTCAAGAACCCGAAACTGGAAATGAGCTTCGATGGAACCTCTTGGAAGGTTGTGGACCAGTCTGTTCATGGCAAGGACTCCTGGCAGGTACAAGCAGAGTCTGGTGTTCGTTCAATACATGCCATCATTTGTGACCGCGCACAGTTGTTGGCTGTATGCATGCTATACAGTCCGCAAATCAGCAAGAAGAAGTGCTGATCTGCATGACAAGGACTGTGTAACACGAGCAACACATGAATGCAACTCGTCCCTGGTCTTGGACAGAACTCTCTGCCGTGTGCAGGCGGACTTTGAGCCTTCTGCCAGCACGTGGGAGCTGACCTTCAGCGTGTCTGCGAACAACGCGGGAGACGCATTGAAATCGCCTTGGTTCCGCTTCTCCATGCCAACAGCTGCAGTGCTCACTGGCATCCCAACCTGGAAGTGACAGCCAATCGCATGGCCAACATGTAAGCGCATGACTTCAACTTGACTGATAAGTTGACTAACAAGTGCAGCTCATCAACCACGTCTTGCTTACTGATTTGAGGGACCTTTCAGACGCTGCTGTGGGACCTGCAGTGGATGCGACCATACTATGACTCATTCTGTATTAGATGCAGGCGTCCTGACAACTGATAGTAGGTGCACAGCAGTTAGGGTGGGACATGTTAGATTGGAGTGGTTGACAGGGTCGTTTCTTGCTGTACACGTGTCAATCAAATGTCTCTACAGCGAATCTACTGAACTGTCATTATGCATCATGCCTCCACACAAGGCATCATGCTTCAGAGGCATGATGCCTTGTGTAGAGAAGATGGCTACATACAACACGCCAGGCATGATGCCGTACGTGGAGAAGCTGGCTTGGATCGTCATGTCATTAAACATATCATTATTTATGAAGCCGTATAGGTTGTCACAAAGTATGCCTTGCTTGCTATCATAGTATCCCCCACTCAACCCTTGATTACAAAGGAACGGAGGGGCTGGCTCAAAGTACATACTGTCACGATATGCCATGTGCAACTGCAACCCTGCCGAGAATGCGCTCGTTCACAGTGTACATGCAAACAGTCCGTTCCACAACATACAAGCACAACATGTACCAATATAGCAGTATAGGTACTGCTTATTTAGCGACGCCAGCATTCTACATACAAAGCTGCAGCACATGCAATAGGGCAAGTGCGCACAACACTCTTCCTAATGCAATGTTACCTTAGCAACCAGCCGTGAAGGACACGAGCAGCCTAATAACGATACTTGGTTGAGTAATCTTTAGGGGAAACCACTAGACCCCTGCCTTTGCGTGCGCCCCGATACACTGTTTCCACAATATCAATGAATTCCTGCCAAAGTATCACACATCAGTGCTCATTGCAGCCACGCAGCTCCGGTAATGCTTCCATGACTGACAACTGCACGTATAAGTTCACCTGGTTTCAGCCAGACTTGTAAGAACTTGCGAAACCTGTTGTACACTACTACTGCACATACAACTCAACACTGCAGAGACTCTTACCTGCTTGTTGGTAAATGCCCAATTTATCTTGTTGTTGTTACCAGTTCCAAGATCGATCATGATGTGCTTGTTGCGGAAGAAGAACATAATCGTGCATGGATCGTACAACTCGTACATCGTGTTGAAGTCCGGAACCTGCAGAAGCGCACATATTCAGCTTCAGATCCGAATGGTTCATGCTATTCTTTTACGGAAACAGAGATAATTATTTTCTTTGCCAGTTTGCCAAACTCATGCTAATTATTGGCATTGATATGCTGCTGGTACCACAAACTGCAACCAATCCAACCAAGAGAATAATGAATGCTGTGACTTGTTGGAGAAAGACCTGTCACACGCGTAAAGAGGAAGCCTGACCTTGGTGATGTCAACGAGGTAGATCACTGCAAAATTCTTCACAGCGTCAGCGACGGCAGCGAGGACCTCGTCCATCTGCATGCACTGCTCGTCCCAGTCATGGCCGAACCGGATGATTACAACCCTGTCCTCCTCGCCCAGGATCGCCTGATCTACCGCCCAGCCGCTGTGCAAGTGCGGCAGCAGGTAGGACATCCTTCCTCCTCCTGCTCCAACACCCTTCCTCTCCCACACAACCCTAACACCGCAAAACACGCCCCAGGTAACACCAGCTCCACAGCGCACGGCCGCCGCCTAGTCAGCACAACACCTCTCTGCAGCAGTATTACGCTCTTGACGTCGTGATTGTCGCCGCCGCAGCCGCCGTCAGCATCAACGATAGCAGCGATGGCCGGACTGGGTCCAGGACTACACGCAGCTCAAGACGGCTTGTCACGAACCCTCCACGTGTATCAACGAATTGTTACTTGCCCGGTCGCCTTATCATAGTGCCGGGCAGTGCCCGGCGGGCACTGAGTGCCCCCCCGTTATGGTTTGCAATGTCATTTCACGGACGCAACCTGTACATAAAGTCCCGCACGCGATCAGACTGTGGCAGGTAAGCCTTAGCTAAGCCTCAAGGGCTGGGAACATAAGTGGGTAGCGTCGACTGTCGACAGTCGACCGTCGACGTTCGGTCCAGACTGTCCAGACTGAGGCAAATCTTACGGCACGCGCGTACTAGTCGTTGAAAGCTTCGAATTCATGTAACAATCGGGCCGTTTGCAAGGTTGGAGCGCGCGCTGCGGGCTAGCTGTGAACAAACGCGGGTGGGCATCGTTCAGGTGTGCAGCTAGTTTGAGCTACAAGCGCAGCTGGCTGTGGCTGCGAGGGCTTTGGCTGGGGCGGCGGCGGCGGCGGCGGCGGCGGCTGAGGAGGCGGCTAAGGAGGGGGGTGGATAGCGGTGTCGATCAGGAGGCGTGTGATGTGGCCGCTCTCCGTCTCTGCTTGCTTTCTGTCGTGATGTGGTTCAGCAAGGCGCTGGACAAGTGGAAGCGCAAGCAGAAGGCGAAAACCCTCAGGCGGCGGCTTGAAGCGCCGCCGGCACCGCCGCCGCCGGCTTTGGGAGCAGTGGGTGGACTTGGAAGGGGAGTTGGTGGTGGTGCTGGTTCATACCCCGTTGGGACATTGTACGTGCCGCAAGCCTCCCCACCGCTGTCACCTCCACGGCCCCCTCCTCCACAACGGCAGCCTCCCCCGCCGCCTGCTCCTGCCGCCGAGCCGCTCAAGGCTCTCCCTGCTGTGCCCCACACGGAATACGGGTTTGCTGACACTCCAAGGCAATCTGTAAGCAATGAGCCGTGCAACTGTTGTTCACATGCAGCACGTTTGTTCTTTTCTTGAATAAAACACAACAGTTGCTTATTATTTTACATCTGCATGGCATGCGCAAGAGAAGCACGCCAGTTACAGCAAGTACTTTTTGTGTCTTTGCGTGGCTCGCAATGTTGCTAGTATTGCATACAGAGCACGAGCTTTGCTCAAATAGCAGCTGACCGGTCGCTGACTGTGATGCAATGCGAGTGTGAGTTTTTCTGGCATGTGTGTCTGCTTTTACACGCAAGAATTGTCCCGTTTCTTGCATAAAGCTATGTATAACCGAATGCATGCGTGTGCAGGAGCTGTATGACAGCTTCGATGAAAGGTACCAAGCGGAAGAGCGCGACGATGTCCCGGATCTACCGAGTGCAACACCGACCTTCTCTGTCTACCCAATACAGGTGCATGGACTGGCACACAGATACACGGCTACTGCTGTGTTTTTGAGAGAACTCAACACATGCTGACATGAGCGCATGTGCGTTTGCAGCAGGCTGCACCCTTGCCGCCGAAGCCTTTCAGATGGAGGAAAGGGGACTGCATTGGCTCGGGGGCGTTTGGCCGAGTGTATAAGGCCATGAACGATGAGTCGGGGGAACTCATAGCCGTCAAGCAGGTATGCTCTATGTCCCGAGTGTTATACCATCAGTGACCAAGCATGAGCAGTGCACTGGTACAACACAGCACATTGTCGTTAACTTGGCTGTTGTGCAGGTGGTTGTGCCCATCAACAGCGCCACTGACAGAGACAGAGCACAACAGGAGATGGCTGATTTTGAGAAGGAGGTCAACCTGTTGCGCACTTTTGATCACCCGAACATTGTGGTAAGGGTGCTTGCCGCAGCTCACGGAGCCAATGGGCTATCTTTTGTGCATTACATGCAATGACAGTCCGGGACTGGCGTGCAGCGTTACTTGGGCACAGAGAGACACGACAACTGTATCAATATCTTCCTCGAGTTTGTTCCTGGTGGCTCTATAGCTTCCTTGCTATCGCAATTTCATCGCTTCAACGAAAAGGTAGCCCAGTTGGAATGTTGCTGCCTATACACAGCTGCTGGGGTTGGCATGCGCTGATGATGTTACAACAGGTGATCAGGTCGTACACTCGGCAGCTATTGCTCGGGCTTGAGTACCTGCACAAGCATGGTGTCATGCATCGTGACATCAAGGGTGCAAACATACTGGTGGACAAAGTCGGCGTCATAAAGCTTGCAGACTTTGGTGCATCCAAGAAGCTGCAGAATCTGGTATGTGGTCACATGGTTGCTTGTATAATATTTAGCATTCATCAAGGTACTAAGCGCATCCCCAATACAGGTTACCATAGCAGAAGGTGTAAAGTCTATCAAAGGTACCCCCTACTGGATGGCGCCAGAAGTCATCAAACAGGAGGGCCATGGCCGGCAAGCAGACATATGGAGTGTCGCATGTACAGTGATTGAAATGGCGACCGGCAAGCCACCATGGAGTCAATATGAATCTCAAGTACGCAAGTCAGCTCTTTAAATGCAACAACTCTGTGCTCTGGTATGGGCTATGTTATGAATGGCTGCCTGTTGTTGCAGGTGGCGGCTCTTTTCCGCATAGCTCAGGATACAGAACCACCACCGTTTCCAGAGTATTTATCAGCGGAGGGCAAGGACTTCTTGCTGAAATGCTTCAACAGGTCGGTAGTACTCTCTGGTGCAAAGGGAGTTGCATCGTTGTTGTGTGCACAGCACTTCCATCAGTAATTTGTCATTTGCAAGTGAGTGACTGTGTCAACAACAGGATCCCAAAAGACCGTCCTACAGCAACAGAGCTGCTGAGGGTTCGTGCGTGTTGGGAAGGACCTGCCTGCATGTGGGGCATCTTGTGGAACAATCTTAACAAACATGTCTTCCTTTTGCAGCATCCCTTCATCACCAATTCCTTGCCTGAATTGGATCGCAATGACAGTCTACCAAAGCGAGTTACTCCCCACCCATCCCCTGTAAGCGGTGCCTGCGGCATCTGCAGGTGTTGTTACTCATCAATCGTGTGTTGTTGCTGATCACCTTCAGTTGTATGCAGAGCACCGATCGCAGTTCTGCACGCAGCGGTCACAGCACCAGCCTCACTCAAAGCACATCCGGAACGGGCACGGCACTTCAGTAAGTGTCCACAGCAGCATATCGCACGTGTTTAGTCAGCATAGCTTTGGAATCAGCTTGTATCATAGTTGGACATTGCAATGTGTATTGCTGACTCTACACGTGTCATTTATCTATGTCAAGGCTGCAGTGGGTGTTACTAATGTCTACATCTTGTTACATGGTTGTTGCTTAAACTGTGTCCGTTTACTTGCATGCTGATATGTACTAAATGAATCACATTGCAGGTTCAACTCTACTAGCACAGATAGTGGAGCATCTGCAGCAGATCTTAAGGATCTCAAGGCACGGTTGCTCACCCAAACGCCACATGTGGATGCGCAAGGTGCGCACCAGCAGCGCAGCAGAGGACCTTCACCAGCACCATCTCCTAGGTGTAAAACTCCAATCCCCACCATTGCAATATCAGCTCCGCCTCCTGCTCACCAAAGTGGCGAATACGGTGCTGGTGACTCGTATGAAGGCATGCACGACACGCTGGTGGGTTGTTTTGTGGTCATGCACCGACAAACAGTCACTGCGATGCATTTGCGATGTGCTCAATCTCAGATGCTTGTTGTTCTTCAGAATATGTTGAATCCAGTTGCCGAGGGGACTGTGGACATCCACCACTTTGATCACCTCGCATATCCTGTCAAGACAGATCCAAACTATGCAGACACACTGGTAAAGTGCACTGCTTGCCAAGAAGTGAGTAGACCTCTTGCATGACTTGCGAACTGTGATTGGTTATTGCAGATGGATATCAACCCCATCATGGAGCCAAGCTACGCTGGTGGAAACATAAGCATGTGGAATGCTATTGCTGCACACAGCAACAAGGAGAATGTAGAAGAGACCAGACGCTCAGGGCCCAGCACACTGCACAATGATTCAAACGCAACTGAAAACAGCATCTTAGACTTCATCAAGATTAAGGTGATGGGTGAGGACTTGTTTCATGCCGTGCACATGTTGCTGACATTAACATACCACAGGTCACAGAACAATTTGGAACTGTACAAGCTTCTGGTGAGCAGCAGATGCAGTCAGAGGCTCCTGTGTTGAGACGGCAGCTGAGTGGTGTGTCTGGTACGTATCAATTCATCATGTTTGCGGTGCACTTCGTAAAGCTTACAGTGTAGCTATATAAGTATTCTCCTGGACTGGATACAGCATGCCATGTGTGTGTAGCATGTGAAGCTGACTATTGTTACCACCATAGCATCTGACATGTCTATTGTGCGTGAACAGCGCCCTCAACGCCAACAAGGCCGCCAGCAGGTCCAGTGTACAGAGTAATGGGCAACGGAGGTGGGGGAGGCTCAAACTTGCCGTCGCCAATGGCTGAGACACCAGTGAATTTGCTGAGTGGACGTACAGCGCAACGCACCGGGGGTGCTGTGGTCGATGACAGCAGGCGCAGCAAGCAGGAAGAGTGGAACAAGGACCTGCAAGACTTGCTGCAACTCAAACGAGGTACGTGGTGGTTGTTGTGTATCTTACCTGTGTGCCGAACAATGGAGCAGTTTACAGAGTTGTCACCATGTGTTGGAGCTTGTCTGACATTGCCGCTGTACTTTTGTGCACAGTTGAACGGTCTGCACGCAAGCCGGAACAGCCACCGCAGGTACCAATACAGAGGCAAAGCAGTGTACCGCAAAGTGGACCACGTCGAGCATTGTTTTAGCAGCAGTTTGTATGCAGCAGGCAGTAGGCAGTTGTGAGCGATGGTGGCGTTGTAGTAGACATTACTTAAGTTGGTTTTACATGCTGGGGACACCAGCATGGTGTTCATAATATTCAATCCCCTGATGGCGTTATACCAAAGTCACAATATTACATACCATTCTGTTGATCGTGTTTATATAAAGCTGCACTGGTTAGTCCTAATTGGCTCACCAATCTCTTGACGCCTAGTAATAGAACCACTGCTTGTCCCCCATATATGCCGACGCACAGGCAGATAAGATAGGTACGTGTGCTGGCTTGCAGTCGCATGTACAAACAATGCGGGGCGTGCTTGCTCATGCATCGTGTCATACATATGTCACCAAGCACACAGCATACAGCAGGCGCACATCCTCACAGATGTTCAACCACCAGGCTATACTACCCCATCTAGGCTAACAACTACACCACCACCCCGTTGTTCATGCAAGCGTGCATGCAGCAAAATGTAGTTATCTGTACCAGCACGAGCGTGTGACTTTGTGTTGATGCACGCGCACTCAGGCATAGCGTCCACATATGTATGCAATAGCGCACTATCGAAATTGACGTATTCGTGCATGATATTGCGATTCATATGCGCTATTGTTACAATGGTGCGAGCGCAAATAATATAATCGTACCAATGAGGCTTGTTAGTGACATGCTGTTTGCGTGCATCGCATTGAACATTCAACAATGATATAAATGGTAGCACTTTACACTACCAATATCAGCAAGAATATAATAGCAATCCGTATTTAGTATAGATTGACATGTATGCATATCACATACACAATATGGTACGCATGTTGTGTCAATCATCATATAATTGACTACTCACATAGGGTATAGAAATCAAATCAAATTGAATCATCAGAGACATTCCCTCAAGCATGGATTAGCACACACGCACACGCACAGTCACACCACCAGACGCACTTAGAGAATCGTCATATCCAAACTGTTACGCATTGCAATTCACAAGTAGTGCGCAAGTCACGAGGTACAAAAAACCGCTTGCAATGGTATACTCACATATGAAGCACACTATCGTGCCTTCTTTCTCATATATTTTTATGCAACCTGTTTGCGTGATGGCAAATATGATACTTCACGTGTGCGAAACGTGTATATATAATCTCTTATTGCATTTGAACCATGCAACACAGCAGTGTACATATCTACTGGCAATGAAATAAAAGGGCATGGGGCCGCGTCGTAAAATGGAGTATTCAATTTTTAGGTTGCCGGACATGATTACCGGTAATGACTCCGAACAATTGATAATCATTTTCCATTAGAAGCTATATCTTTCACCGTAATCTTGATTTTAGATTACAGTTGACGGTTCGGCAAACACCTACAAAGGCACTACACGCTATTAGATATACGGATTGTATCGGTGGGGAGCATGCGATATCATATGGCATCCGGTGCTCGCTACATGTTCGAATGATCATGCTGTGTGGCATGTGCTCTTATGCTCATGTTGCTATGTCCGCGTGATCATGTGGCCGCATAACCTTAACCCTAGCCAATAACGCCTACAGCCTTTTGCTTGGCTATTCTGCCCGTTACAAGGGTACAAGACCAACTGCAGCACATATATAGCGGTTGTGGAGGCGGGGCTGTAAAGCATTGTCAAGTCCACATTCAAATTGTCCGTGTCGTGGCTTTGCTAGCTGTTTCAAAGCGGGGATGTTCAAACCTGTGCCTGTGCTTCTGCCCTCCCCTCCCTGCGCTATCACTGCTCGTCGAAAGTATATATGTGAGCTGACGTCAGCTCCCTCCGCACCGTTCAACCTTGCACACAGCCCACCCTCTAGCCTTAAGTAATGGTTGGTTGCTAGCCATGACTTGAGCGTGTGCTTGTTGCTGTCCCATTGCCTTTGCCTGCTTGCTGCTTGGATTATATACCATATACAGTCAAAGCAGCTATTACCGTATGTGTTCCAGCAGTTTGCAAAGGCTTGTATGAGTTTGCGGACGCAAAGCATTGCCAGCTACAACAACCTGGGGCCTTGAAACCTTGGGTGCAAGCGGTGATCAAAGAGGTGATGTCCAATGTCACTGTGCGCTTGCATGTCATGCCTATCACTAACTTGCAGCAGTGCAAGCTGTACACAGTTGCGCAACTTCGCTTGAATCCAACATCAATACTGCAACAACACTTTGTTATCACGAAAGTAGATTAGTGCTCTATCACTTTCGTGGTTGTATGGAAGGCTTAATATTTGTCTGCCTTGCATGCGGAACTGCAAACGTCGACTTATACACTGCAAGTTGACAGCTCGCAGGACATACTACGGAGACACAAAGCTTTTAACGATGAGCATGCGTTTGTCTCGGCACCAATTGGATGCGCACCACGCTTGCCACACCTATCCCTCACCATGAAGTTGCACAAAGCTCTATTAGCAACGCTTTATGTTGCTGCCTTTGACTCTACCCTGACTGATGCTAGCACTTGGCTAACAAGGGTGTACAAGCAGATTTCTGATGTGCTTGATATGTTATGGCAAGATGCCACATGCATCTCACAAGCGCGCCACAGCTGAATTCTAAAGGACTTACTAAGATTTGCCCGTCTTTGCTAACAATTGAACACTACCAGAACCACCGAAAAAAAGGAACAGCCGCTGCACTAGCCACCTTTGATCTTACGGCGTTGTACACCAAGCTGCAGCAACATGACCTATGGCAACGCATGTGTGAGTTGGTGGATATGGTGTTGGCAAGAATGCACACATTGCACCGCGCAACACATCTGCATATCATGGTGGTGAAAGGGTGCTGTCGCACAAGTGGGTATGCAGAGATACAGTTACAACTACTGAGGGCACAACACGCACTTTCAAGCCAACGCAATTGCATGCACTATTGCGGTTTGTATTGGATAACTTGTTTGTGCAGACGTCCACTGATACTGTGCACAGACAATGCATTTAGGATTTTGATGGGGAATCTTGCAGGCGTCTACCTAGCTAACAACACGCTGTTCACCTATGACTTGGACTTCATTCAACGCGTGAAGGCTTTGGGTGACCCTAATTTATTGCTGCGCTTTGCAACATGCATTGTGCGTATGATGACAACTTGTTTGTGGCTGGCATCCATAAGTTTGAGCAAGCACTGTATCTGTCATCTGATGCTTTGCCTGGGGGTTTGTATCCCCAACAGATGCTGACGGTCACTTAGTCAGCAGGAAACGCAATGCCGTTCTTAGGCTTATGTGTCTTTCAGACCAAGATCATTGAAGTCTGCACCAAGGTCTACAACAAGCGATTACAAACGGCGTATCAGGGTGTGCCAGTGCGAAGGGCCCCCCACCCGCATTCCAACATTGTAAGATCAACTAAAGAGGGAGTTGTCGTGTCATAGTGCATTTGTTTTCTCCACATTTCCACCTACCGCTCACATTTCTTGTCGGAAATGGTGGTGCTGCTGATTGCTATGTGTGCTGATGGACACAATCAACAACAATTGTTACGAAGGTTGCGGGGTAAGCTGTGGAGCATGCAAAGACAGGCTTATGACACAAACTACAAATAAGTGTATAACATGATGCTGCAACGTTTGGGGATTGGCAGCGCAAGCAATGATAGGTAAGTACAGGTGAGTTTTGGGTAAGTACGGTGTGGGGAGCAGATACATTGCTCGCATACATGTTAGGCCACTGCCTGCTAGACTCGCTACTTCTCACTTAGGATGCTACTATGCTACTTGTGCTAATGCCCATGCTATAGACCACAATGCCTACGTGATGCACTGCCCTGCTGTGCAATTCACACTAGTATTGCACTGGGCGTTCCAACTGGACAATGCAGCCGTTGTGAGTGCCAGCGGAGACACTAGCGGCTACTAAAGTATTGGTGGCGGCTGCTGGAGATGTGGCCGTAGCTGTTGTTGAGTCCAAGTCGTGCTTGCTGCTGCGTGGTGTGAACGCGGCTGACGCGCTCCTGCTGGTGCTGGCAGGTGATCCCAAGTCCTTGCTGCTGTTCTCCCCCTCCCCTAACCCCCTCCCTTTCTCGCTTGCTGCTAGCTAGTGCATATAGCTAGCATAGAGGCCCCCCCATCCTATGTTGTTGCAGCTGCTATGCTGTATGCTGCATTGGCTCTGCTGCTTGTACTGCAATCTACCTTGCACTAGCTCACGACCCCTCGATTATTGTGTCTTATACATCGTGCACAGCAGATACATATTGTGGTCAAATCTGATTGCATTGCGCATGGTAAGCTACGATGTGGCTGGCTCTGTAAGAAGATTGTTTCTGTTGTTCAGAGCCACTTTACAAGCAAACATACGTAAAAAATCCAAAGTGGCTGCTATGAGCCATCTGATTTTAGTGTTCCGGTTGACAATCGGAACACTAACAAAGGCGGGGCTGTGATTGAGCCTACGATCGCGGGGGCTCACGGGCGCTGGATTAGATCACGCCGGTCGTGGAGAGCTTCATTGACTGTTTGCAAGCCCCTTGTCAATGATGTGTGTGTGTGGGTTCAGGGACCCATGATTACACCAATGGACCCTCAAAAGCTGCGTGCATGGCGATGACGCGTCCACGTCAGTTAGGCTGCGTCCCCGCGGCCCATCCTGACACGTCCGATCGATCCGCTTTCCTCTTCGCGCGCTGCAGATCGGCGCCAAGCTAGGTCCCAGGACAGGCCTCGTTTACCAGAGTCGACGGATTCCACATGAAGTCGTGCTTAGGACCAGCGTTCCAACCATATCTCTGCTTTAGGACGGACAGTAGATTCATCTTAGGCTGGCGACGGTTCGGCCAGCGTACATCAAAAGCAAGAGCCAACCGCACTCCGACGCAAACTGCCCCAGTCACCAACTTCTTACGCGAAAGGACGAATGAATCACAGCTGATTCACGACACTGCCTCAGCCCCTGATTTAGATCACAGCTCAATCGATTTCCTACCAAGCCTCCGAATCACTGAATCTCCGTCACTGAGTCGAAATCTCCCGATGCACTGAGTGAATCATCGACTGAATCAGTTGAAGTGGTGACTGAGGCACCAGCCTAAGGCGCAACGGCCAACTAAGCGTCCACAAGCAGCCGCGGTTGCAACTTGCTGTGGTGGTGTCGTTGAGCTCGGCGGCGGCGGTGTTTGAGGCGGTGGCGGTCGTGTGTTGGGTTTGCTTTGCTAGATAAACTCAGCTGCGGCGTCAAACAGAGTTCTGTGTGATTGTTTTCTTGCTGGGTTGTTGTGCGGTTGGAAGCTCCGGATCGGAGAATAGTGTACCGACAAGCCTTTGAGGGTGAGGGAGGCTTCGAGGGTGCCAGCTGCGTACAAGCGTGTAAGGGCTTTGAGAGCCTTCTACAGAGTTCATCAAGCTCTTTCTCCACCCTTCCAGACATGGCGCCCGCGTTGGTGCTGGCGCAAGGGGCATCGCAATTGCTGGCGCAGGGGGCGCAAGCTGCGGGGCTCGTTCTTGGCGTGATGATGGTGCGGGAGCAGCTCATGCCACAGGTAAGCAATCGTTTATTTCACTCGTTCGTACCATGCTCGCACCACTTGCTAGGGTTTCAACCAACCTTCTCTATTCCACACACGCAGCCTCCAAGGATGAGCAAGCGAGACAGCCATGTGCCGAGCTGCCCCAGGTGCAACGGGTCTGGTAGGGAAGAATGCTTCTGCAACCGATGGTCTGATGGCGACGTCGGCTGCAGCAGTTGTGTCGGTACCGGCATGACGGCCTGCCGATCTTGCGGTGGCAGCGGCACGGGCAGACCAATACCTGTCAAGTTGAGAGTTGACCGGAGGTAGGTATTTCACTTTTACTCTCCGTGTCTGTAGCTGTGTGTGTGGATGTGGAATGTTTGCTCAGTTGCTGTGTTTTGACTTGCAGGTGATTTTGCTTCAGTGGTGCCTCTTGTAAGTATAGCTAGTAAGTGTTGGTTACACGAGTTTGTTAGATTGAAGTGGATAGTACAGCATAGTGCGACAGATTTGATGGGTGGCTCTGTTGTGGACAGAGCCGTACAGTGCGTGGACTTCTGTATATATCTGAAGCGCATTGTACCCTGATTTCATGGTCGCATGCTGCTGCTTGGTGCATAGCGCAGGATGGGTTTCACGGCAGGTATGTGACACTTACATACCTGCTGCGCTTGCAGACGTTGTCACCAGTCCTGACACATGACACAATTATCAAGTCTTACAAGTCGTACATAGTAACAAGCTGATAGCCCTGTGCAAGCAAGAACAGTTGTGGATATTATGATAAGATGAGAGTACTACAGCAGCATGCTTCACAGATGTAATCGCTGCCTGCTTCGCTGCCAATACCTTCTGCTTAATAGTCTGAAGCCTAAGTTTGCGTCATTGTCTGCTCTGTTCCTCTCTTCATCTCAAAACATCACTTTTGCCTTGAATGACAAAATGATTGAAAATGCAGCCCCAACCTGTTTATGTACCTTGCGTGACATGGTTGCCTGGCAGCTAGCAAACCACTTTTGTAATTTTGCTTAGTTGTAAATGTGGGCAAAGGCCGTTTTACAACAGTTAACTGCGTACAAATGCAAACAGACATACACTGTCTAACGTGTACTTTATGAGTGGCGTTGACCCAGATACACACCAGCAAGTTACTTGAGGCCAAGAGCCTGTGCGGGGTACATTGTTAGTCATTATGCCTTGATATTATGCAAATCATCTGCATCCCTCCAGTTCATACCAGAGCTTGCACAAGCCTTAATGAATGGAGGAGCACAACCGTCAAGATGCTGGGTACAAAAGTACACATACTATTATAAGGTATCATACCACCTGCTGTAATGTATGACACAGGTCAACGGACGGTAATCTCAAGCCAGCATGCTCCAGTATTGCTTACCACTCTGGCTTTGGCGTTGTCTTGTACCAAAAAGCAGGCATGTCGATCTCAAGTGCAGGTATGCTTACGGTCTCTTCAGCAACTGGCTCTTAGCCACAACCCGCTCGACCGCATCCCTCTGGTGTGGCAAAAGCTCATTACCAGCGCCTGACACTAGCATATACTCGGGTAGGAATGGATCAGTCACTTCACCCCTGTACAAGCCATGGGTTAGAGGCATATGGACTATCACTTGTTAACATGAAACTGCAAGCCTGGCAACCACACAGCAGTTGGAAGCCAGCATGCCTGTGGCCGCAGAGGGCTTCAATCGTTGCCAGGCCGCAGAATGGCACATATGAAGCAGAATAACCACCTGTTGAATACCACACTCATGTGGGCAACTATCTGCGCACATAACACCAGATCTAAAGTGCAGTGCATATGTGCACATAAGTGGCTGACTGCTCACCTTCATGGCAAAGTACAAGCCTGCCTTGGCAATGTTTGTCCGCTGCTTGCACAACCAACTCTGCAATGCAAGAAACACTGCTGCATCAGTACCAATGCTGCATACTGTACCATGGTACTCTGTTTTGAGTATGCACCAGACACAGCTTGTGTGCACACCTTATGAATATGTTTATAACGTTGCCATGTGCAAGCTGGCAACGCACCTGTCATTTGGCGAAAAGTTTCTGATGTGCAAAGCATTCTGCCCAAAGGGTCCTGCACATGGTAAACAAGTTGCAATGCATCAGCGAGTGGATGATGTGTGCCAGTTCAGTGGGCTCACATTGATACCAGCGTCGAACCCACAGGAAACCAGTAACAATTGCGGCTCGAATGCCTCAAGCGCAGGAACAATTATCTCCCTAAACGCGTGTATGTACGCAGCGTGGCCGCTTCCGGCCGGCAGCGGCACGTTGATTGTGTATCCTAACATCAGCACACACTGTGAGACAGGCTGCCACGTGTACGTGGGTGTTGCCTTTGCAAACATAACGCACGGGGCATACGCACCGTGATTACACATGAGCGGTGCGTATGCCCCGTGTGCTTTGCGCGCACGCGTGAGCACACACACAACAACCAAATTTACATGCGTCCTAGTTCAGTCATTGCGTGTTGTGGGCTGTGTGACCAACCTTCACCAGCTCCGCTGCCAGTCTCCTCAACACCACCTGACTCCATGGGATAATGTCTGTCCTGCACAATCCCGTTGAGCATGCGCGTGTGTGAAGGTATGACAACGTCAATCCCCAATCAGCAACCACCTGATGCAAAGAAATGAAGAGCGTCTGTTCATTGTCATAGAACGCTTGCTGGGTGCCATTGCCATGATGAACCTGAAATCCAGTATCAGAAGACAATACGGCAAGTCCACTCTTGCACACGACTGCGTTATCAATGCATAAGACGAATCCATTTACAATTCCTAGCAGCATGCTTACATCCCAGTCCACAATGGCTATCTTCTGCACTCCTCGCGCCTGCCGAGCTGGCTTGCATACAGCACATTCAAGTAAGCAGGTTGCATTGTGCACGGTTTCATATAGAGAATGCCAGGCCCTTCTTACCATGCAGTGCGGCTATGACGATGTTGTTGAGGAGACAGAAGCCTCTGCCGCGATATCTTTCTGCGTGATGACCAGGAGGCCGAACGAGTGCGTAACAGTTCTGCACAAATCCTGCGCGCAATGCCATGCTGTTCACACTGTGGACACGGCGTCCTTTGTGTCTGTCACTGTGCATATATCAACAGGGCGTACCTGCACATGTTTGCATAAAGTTGCATACACATATTGAGACGCACACACTATGCACATGCACGTGTACATAAGGGCAATCGTTGGGTGCGCTTATACTGCAATAGTATACTCTAGCACATACGCTTGCTAATTCACAACATGGACAGGAGCGACATGTTTATACGTGTGCGACTACTATGTGTACAAGCACACGTATATACACATTCAGCACATGATGAGTACAAATGTACTGCGTACATATGTATGTGTACATAAACGCACGGCATGGTGTGCATGCATGCATGGCGAACATGCACTCTTCATCACATGCAGCACAGCGCTCTCCACCGGAATCCATCAACCCTCCACCCAAAAATCATGCACTTGTCCACCCTCTCTCACCATCAAGAACTGCATCGACGGCGGCGATGCAACCCCCCGCAGCAAGTGCGGCAATATCAAACCCGCCCGGGCCAAACGGTGTTGCCTCTCCCGCGTTGCCACCAACGCTATCGCTCATCATCCGCAGCCGCTGAATGTAATCATCCGTGTGGAAGCGCAATATCTCCTCATCCTGCATACAAGCCATGGTTTGTATGGTGTTATGCTTGCCTCACTATGCAGCTGTGTCACGTGCAACTCCCTTGTTGAGGTGACTTGTGCATCCGACACTTAAGACGCATATGTAAGACAACTACTAATGAGTGTTAATGTGCAATGCACTGATCTGCTGCGACTACTGCGAGTGTGTTGCGCAGACCATGTTCACAGATGAACTGTGTGTGACCGACAATGTGTATTATCAAAGCTGACTTGCTTTATGTGTCTTACAACTCTAGTGAGTTCATTCTGGTGAAAGGCATACACACTCACATGTGTCACAGCGAGCGTGCATGTGCACTCTAAGAAGTGGAAATGTAGACAATTTGTAACAAATGGCGGTAAATGTTTGTCAGATTCACCTCAAGAAGGTACTTGTCGTACCAGCGATTCCCTTTGCGTGAGTGTGCAAGTTACTCACATAATGAAACTCTGTGGAGTTTCAGACTCACTTCAAGAGTGTACTTGTCGTACAAACGACTCTCTTTGCGTGAGTGCGAATACTCACTTGTTGAAGCTATGGAGTACACATCATGAGCCAGCTGTGCAAACAAAACAGGCAGTTGAGTGCTGGACACAACTCATCCACATCTTACGGTTGCTGGCCGGGGTCGAACGCTCTCAACAATGCCATTGTCCAACATGCCAGCGACGTGCAAGAGCGAATGCAGCCTCCGCTTCGTCTCAGACGATTCAGCCCCAGGAAGCGGCTGCATGCATCGCGTCGCAGGCCAGCCATAGCCTCCACTGCCCAAACTGCAAGATAGAGAAGAGTGCAATATGTATGAGCTCATGCAAGTTGTGCAGTCAAAGTGAGCATTTGTGATAAGACACGCCACCAATCGAGTCAGTCGGTGTTCCTTGCACTGTGCTCGAGCTTAGCCATGGTTGTTTCCAATAACAATGGGTCTGTGGTTGTGGTTCATACACGCACTGACTGGCTTGCATAAGCAGGTGCGGGGTACTGATTGGTTTTCCTTTGTACCTGTCAAAGAGACTACACTGCAGCAGCAAGCGGCACTATGTTGCTTATAAGGCAGTGACAGAATCAGCAATGGCCAAGAAGAAGGCCCATAGAAGCCAAGAAACAAGGGTTGGCATGTTCTGTTGTTGCTTCTGTTCCTAGACATGCGACGTTTTTTGTGGTTTGCTGTCGTTTGCAGGTCATTGCTCATGCAGAGCATACATTGTCCAGGTAGTGAAAAGACAGTTAACCACCACCACAACAGCAACCAATGCCCCCAGCTTGCCTGTCCTCATAGCCCATGCCAGTGTCGTGCCATATGTACAGCTCGTGCCACACGTAGCCCGTCACCGCTCTGTGCTTGCCACCTCCCTCATGGCCCTGCCCCTCCTTGTCAGCCCCAGGCCCACTCCTAGCTGCCGCCGCCGCCGCCTTCATGCTGGTGCATGAGCTTGTGCAGGTTGACGTTAATGCCTGTGGCCTGGTAGGAGGCATAGTAGCCTTGGGAGGCGGCGGCGGTCGGAGGAGGAGGGTGTGGTGGAGGCGCAGGTGGAGTTGGTGGAGGGGCATGGCGTCGTCGTCGCCGGGCGCGGCGGGGTTGCTGGACGAGCACAGGGAGCTGTACGACGTGCTGAACGTCCCCGTCGACGCCACTCAGGCGGAGATTAAGCGGGCCTTCCGGACGCTTGCACAGGCGAGTGAGGCGTATGTGGCACACGCAGCGTGCTTGTGACAGCTGACGACGCCCATGCAAGCAGCTGCATTGAGGCTTGTTGACACCTGGCAGTGCATTCTAGTGGATTAGCATGCATTCACACATGCTCGGACTGTTAGCTAGGAATGAGCTTGGCAAGCATCATCGCTCGCCCCCAAGTTTCAGGGCATGCAACAATGGCTGGCAATGCATGCCTTGAAGAAACAGAATGCACTTGCTTAGAAGTGGTGCATACGTACATGCTAACACAGCTTGCGGGGGTGTAATGGCATCGCAAGCAAGCATGCGTGCATTCACATGCTTTGAAAATAACCTTATCAGCTGGCAAAAAGCAATTGCACTGCACAGCAGTTGCTTACATGCGTCGCTAGCTGTCAAGCCGCCTTGGTAGCTTGTTTTACGCACTACTGGCCTGGCGGAAGCCTGACCGAAGCAACACAAGTAGTTTTCAATATTCTGGATATGCTGAACACTGTTCAGCAACCAGCTTTGCAGCCTCGCCACGCTTGCATTGCAACCAACCTATCATTGGCGTAGCACAAACATGCTTTGAACATTTTTCTGGACTCGAGGTGGTCGCTTCATGTGTTTGCTTGTAAAAGTATATGCACTGTCGTGTTTAAACGTATACAACTGATCACCCTTGGAGCATGGCCTGTAACATCACAAAAGCGTGGCATCTCAGAGTTGTTCAGTTCTGGATGCTTTCTTGAGATGCCTTGTCATAGTGTCACACAGCTGCTGGCAGCGTGAAGGCTGTAAAAGCACGTTGTAAGCAAAGCACCGAAGCCATTTTTCAAACAGTAACCGAAACACTGTTAGACAAACCGAGTAACATTGTTCGGGTATTGTTGGAACAGGAGGTGGTTGTAATTGTTCCAATAAACCCATTGTCATTGGTCCCTGTTCGGCCTCTTACTGATCAAGATCCATCTATCAGTAATAAACGTATTATATCCTGCATGACAGGCTGTGCACCCAGACAAGCATAGAGACCCTGATGTGCGAGCCACTGCAACAACACAATTCAACCGGTTACGCGAAGCCTATGAGGTAACTTGCTTGATGCTACTCACTTGTGCCTTTCATTATGACCAACAAGAAGCTTCTTCCCATTGACTCACTGGTTTGTGCTCGTGCAATATCTAAGTTGTGTGCTCCTGTGCAGTCCATACCAGGATATTGAGTGTTGGGTTTGGCATACTGTATGTGTGTATTTACATGACATGCAACCCACAATCCAACACACAGGTTCTCAGCCACCCAGAGCTGCGCCACATTTACGACCACTATGGCGTCACGGGCATCAATGCTGGGCGCGAGCTCTCGCAGCCGCTCACAATGCTCGCAGAGGTCAAGCGCCAAGTTGAACGCATGCAGGTAGGCAACAGTAAACGTTTTATGTGTCTTGCTGTGTGGCTGCAGTCCTGTTCGCAAGAACACGTGCATTGGAACACGGCATGCATGCGGTAAACCAAAACTGTACATATGTCGAGTTTTATACATGCAAGTCCATCACAACAAACAGATCCTCTAATCTTGCAAACATTACTGCGCGTGCAAGTGATTTGTGTGATCACACATTGTGTATCACGCGTGAGCTGTGCGAAGGGAAAAATCTCTAAACAACTGCATGCATGCAGGCGCAAGCACAAAGGCAAGCGCTGGAGGCTCGGCTCGGTTACAACTCCACGGTACTGTTTGGCTTTAGCGCTGCGCATCTGCTCGACCGATACAGCCGCTACCCGCCAAATACATCACCCTTCCCTGAACTGACACAGTGAGCCACATCTCATGCGCACACCTCCGCATAACACCCACTTAAACACTTGCTCTTGCATATAACTCACAGCTCATCACATCATGAACATTATACAGTCATGCACTCACGCACATGCATGCACCCAAACTTTTTCATATGGTTCATATATGCGTGAAAACGCTCATTTCAAGCTTGGACGCTGACTGGGATGCGAACAATTACCCACCTCACTTCTCTTCTCAGGACTGTCATCAATGTGGCAATGCACGCGCCCCTCTCCCAGAAGAACACGTTGATATTCGGCGGCTCTGCAATGGTTCGACGAGGCCTCGGCGGTGGCGGCATGCTCGCGGGCTTCAGACGGCAGTGCTCGCCAGTCAGCTCCCTCGAAGTGTCTGCGCAACTTGGAACGCGCGCGATTATCCAACTATATGCCCGTAGGTGCGTGACGACGCCTTTCCTTTGCAGGATACTCAAGCCCAATCAAGCACGTTACAGGACCGAGTGCATTATGTCTGAGTATGGAAAGCACGTTGTGGTGAAAGTTCATCTATACATGCATTTGATATAAATACACCATATTGCACAACGCCTTCTGGCACATGTCCGTGCACACATACACATGTTATGCACATGCATGGAAACACACGCACCTGTACACCTGCATGCATGCATACAACCTGTGGTGCCGGCAACAGTTACTAATATATTTTGGTGCAGGCAGTTGTCTGCACACAGCTCTGGCAGCATCATGTTTACTTTGAACCCGCGCGATCTGAGCAACGGCTTGACGCTGAGCATAAACCGGCAGCTTACAAACCACACATTTGGCCAGGTGCGTGCATGACACAGTTG
The DNA here is from genome assembly GCA_009103225.1 of Chlorokybus atmophyticus. Classification (NCBI taxonomy): domain Eukaryota; kingdom Viridiplantae; phylum Streptophyta; class Chlorokybophyceae; order Chlorokybales; family Chlorokybaceae; genus Chlorokybus; species Chlorokybus atmophyticus. The sequence continues at coordinate 242,694 of RHPI01001946.1, forward strand.
TCATCATACTGATCAACAACTTGTTTCGTCTTGAAAGCACTTACATGTGCCATTGCTCATGTGTCCTTTGCAGATGTCTTGGAGTTTGGGGATGGATCCCGGCATTGCAATGAATGTTTCAAGGAAAGGTGTTACCCGCGTCGTTGCGGGCGATTTGCGGGTACATCTTGTGGCTTTGTATTGTGTTCTGCTGAAGACACATCACGATGGGATGAAATCTACAGTTGCTTGGGTCAAACTCGTGGAAACTCTGTTGCAGATTGGTCTAACAAGCATGGGTGTTGGCGGATCATACACCCAACAGCTCTCACCAAAGTCGAGCACAAAGGTTTCAGCCAAAGTGGGCAGGTACAAATTACGTACGACTGTATTGTTCCACTAGCTAGCTTATCTATTGTGTTTGCTCATGGGTTTGTGCAATCAGCACTGGTGTAGAGATGGAGCTCGGCGCATCACATCAGCTGTCCGAGCACAGCAGCGGCGGCGTCGCACTTGTGATCGGTTTACAGGTAACATGTACTATGTCACTGCAAGTCAAGTGCTTGTGCACCACTGACACTCAGTTTGTCTGCAGGGAGTATCAATGCGGTTTCGTTACACTCGCATAGGGCAGAAGTTCATCATTCCCGTGCTGCTCTCCCCCGCACTCCACTGGCAGGTGGTGTTGGGTAGCCTTGTGGGACCTGTAACGCTGTTCGCCATTTTGAAGGTACGCAGTTTCGTGGTTGTCTGTTGCAATTTGTCAAGTGATAAACTGCTTGTCCTTATGACTGCGTATGTCTGCCAGACAGTTCATGGTAACATGCATGATGTAGACAAAACACACTTGCATTCATGTGCGCGTGCGTGTCACAAAGGGCAGCATGCGCTCAACCTGCGACTGAATTGTGATCCCAATGTTATCGTGTCTTGCGTATGTGTAGAGGTTCTTCCTGGATCCCATAGCCAAGGGGCGCCAGGACCGCAAGCAGCGTGAGGTCGCAGCGCGCGAAGCCGCAATGGTGAGGGATGCGCGCGAGACTGCGGCGGCAAATGCAGCTTTGCTGCGCCCTGCGGCTGCGCGGCAGACAGCTGCTGAAGAAGGTAAAGTGACGGATATTATACCTGCCATATTCACGCCTTCACTCATTTACTCACTTTTGGTTCATAGAATGGTGCATTAAATGATGGGTCTTGTTGTGCATGTGGTCGATCACTCTCGTCTTATTTCACTACCTCACTGACCCATCATCTTGGCTTACTGAATCAGTCACTGATGTGGTTGGCAGCGTGCAATGGGCTTATCATTGTGGAGGCGGTGTACGGTGATCTGGTGTCAGACAGAGCTTCCGATGCACACGAAGGGGAGGAGACGTTGCCGCGATGGATAGATGTAACGATCCCACTGCGCTTCAGGGTGCAGAACAGCAGACTGCAGGTATGGATGGTGTCACACCAAACTCGCCTGTGTGAAGTAAGCCTCTTGTTTGTGCAATGCCATTGAAGTGTGCTTAATGTGTGTTTCTGCGCAGCTTCATGAGTCTGTTCAAAAGCCTGGGATAATGGGCTTCTGCGATCCGAACCCGGGCGCTCCCAAGGCACTGCGCATCAAGTACCTTCACAGGGGCAGGTTGCACCAGGCAAGTGCACTTGTTAGATCGCTCGTGTCAACATGTCTGTCGTCAATGTGTATGGAGTTCTGATGTGGTGAGTATTTGATGATTGTGCAGGTCACGGTTCCCGACGAGCAGGGCGTTTGGTTACCCAATGCAACGCATCGGCTGCCTGATGATGAACAGCCCCCAGGATGAATAGGGAGCTAGGGGTGGCAGGGCCACTTGTAAGTTGATCTTATGTTGCACTTGTGTGCATACTTACGCGGTAGGGATAGACTCCATTCTTGATGCGAGGATTGCGCGTTGGGGTGTGCAGCCTGCATTACACAATACGGTTGATTGCAAACAATCTGCATCCGTTTGTTATCAACCCTTTAGCTCAGCTTGCACAAAACACATGTGCAGCAATTGCGGACATGCTGGCATGATAATTTCCAAGAATGTATGTGGCCCAGCAAGAGTTGGGCCACACAAGCGAGGTAAACAAGTCAAGGCTGGTTGTGGCTAGCTTAATTGAAGCACTTGGGTTGACCTGGATGCCTAATGAGCTTTCTTGTCAAGGTCATGCGACATACACAGCTCAGCCCAATGTGAAACGAACCTGTGCAACTTACGGGTATTGCAACTACACATTCAGACTCAGCAGGCTGCTCACACTATATGCAGATCATTGCAATAGGTGTACACACCAATATGGATCACACAGCAACAACACATAGGTATACACATGTTTGCTTGCATTTTGTTGTCGCGGCATTGCATACTTTGTACACCAACACGCCTAGGCACTACCTCTTTGTTTTCCTATGGAACACCACTCCCTTAGTCTTGCTTTTGCCGCGCCCGCCTTTCTTCCCTGCCTGCCCCTTCTTCCCCTTGTTGTTTCCCTTCTTCTTACTTATGCCTCCCTTGGCTTTGAGACTCGAGCCAGCACGGCCCCTCGTGTCCCCACCAACATCCATCGGCTCAGCACCAGCCTGGGACACACATGCAGATGAAGCATGCAGTAAGATTGAGGTACTACGCACATGCACTAGGGGAACCACAATGTTTGCATACTGACAAACAGATCCCCAAAAAACAAATGCGACTAACTGCTGACATTTGCATATGCACACGCTGCCTGCACGCGCCATGTGAAACACGTAGAAGAACATATGTGTGCATACAAGTCTGCGTGTACACGCATAGATGCATACATGCTGCGGTGCGAGTCACGTGCGTACGCGCTCTTGCATATGTACGCGCACAGACGTACACAGGCATGCGCGGCCCAACACATACCCTGCTTGCGTGCGTTTGCGTGCACGCAAGCAGACAGAATGTGACTGTCTCTGTATGTGTATGCGGCATGTATCCCAACCATGTCAAACAAGGCACCTGCTCCTGAGTGGTGTCCATGAAGGGCTCGTCCTGCTGATTCACGACCGGTACAGCCTCTGCCGCTGCGGCCTTTGCGAGCGCGGACTGAATGGCAGTCTCCCGAGCTGCATAACGACCACACGTAATGCATCAAACTAAGCGGCTTCTTGATATCAGCAGGATGAACCTAAGAGGGCGCAGAAAACACGTTCTTGCTCCCATGACGTAAAGAGTGCAAATGCCAGTCGCCTCTGTACAGACTGGTCAACTCACTTCATACGAATGCATGCACACCACAACACAAACACGACACCTGCTGCTCAAAATGTACGCATGTGCGATACACAAAGACCACAGGTGACAGCCATATATGTTCAGTACTCTGACCCCACTTGCCTTTGACTAGCTCGCTGTTGGCCACAATCTCCCTTGCCTGCGTGCGCAATCGCTTCTCCCGCTTGGACCTTATCCCCTTGCCCATGGTTGTGTATAGTGTTCCGCTTGTAGTTGATTCTGTTGGGCAATCTCTTGTGTCTTGTTACAACAGAAAACGCTGGCTTCTTGCTCGGCCGCAAGTCAAGCTGTTAAAGCACGCAACGAGTTGGGCGTTAAACGAGCGACACAATGCTGAAAGAGACTAGACTAGACATAAACAGTAAAGAAGTATGCTTGCGTTTATATGTGCGCGCAGACACGAGCGCGAAAAAAGAACTTTATCGACCAACATAAGGACATAGACGTCAACACCCTACACAAGCAAACAGCACACGCTCAGGTTCTATTATCACATGTAGACATTGTAGACAAAGGCTTCGCAGTGCTTGGCATGCGTGCTTGTGCTGCGCTGGCCATTAAGCAACAAAGCCGACCTAAGACGAGCGTGAGTTCAATAAGCAGAAGCTTACCAAGACTATAGAAACAAGGCGCAACCTCTCTGCCCAGCAATCTACCTTGCAGAATACCCGCATGCACCACCACCGCCGCCGCCGCCGCCGCCCGACAAGCCCTAATTGACTTAATTGGGCCTGGTAAATACCAGTCCCTTAACGCTGTGCATGATTCCTAATCACCCTAATAATGGACAGGCTAACCTCAACTCTGCGTGGCGGTGGCGGTGGCGGTGGCGGCGACATCCGTAGCCATGTCGGTGAGTTTGTCATATCACAAGTTTTTTTTTTTATTAGATCTGATTGTATATCTTGTTTACATTAGCCCGCTGGTAATTGTGTGGCTGTGTCATAGCTCGGACGCTGCGAGTTGATTGTGCTGTGCTGTGCAGCGGTTGTATGCTTTGTATGCTCTCAATCAGGGTGTGGCCTTTGAGCCGCTTGTTTTCATCACAATAAATGAGCACAGGGCAATGGCCGTCCATGCAGCCCAACCTGAACTTCTCCTCGTTGGGGGTAAACACATGATCCCCTTCATGTGCATCGTGCTCTCTAGTTTGAGTCAAGTCTGTGCAACGAGAAAGCAATAATCTACCCTGTGTGCATTACACAGTTTGGTATCAACATACAAAGCATCGGGCAGTGTGATTGTTGTTATAAGTCTTGTTAGATTAATATGTCCCACGACTGCTGCTGCTTTATTTTCTACCTCTGTGCACGCGCACGCTTGTGTGTGTGTCGATATACCTGCACTTGTGCTTAGCAGGTGGTTTGCTGCTGATCTTTTTCCTTTTGTTCGTAAATGTTTGTGTATTGATTTGTAGATGTTGTGTGTCTGTTTTGTTTTGTTTTTCGAGCATCCATTCATCTTGCCATGGCACGTGATTGGTGGCTCAATCAGTATGCCACATTGCTCGTGTACACACTCATGTACACACTTGCGCGGAGAGGAAGCATTGTTTTTTTCTTTGCCTTGGAAGATAGTTTTGAGCATGGACGCTTTGGTTTTACTTATATTTATCACTCAACATACGTGTCTTTGGGGCCTTCTGTTAGGGTGTGGACAACACAGCGCGTCGCAAATGGAACAGAGAAGAGTTTGAAGAGAAGGCGCGCGAAAGGGCTCGACAGGTTGGCTCAATCTAGCAATCCTTGCTGAACATATGAGTGTCAAGGATTCAATGTGTTTCATTGTTGTTGTTTGCATTGCGTATTGAATGGCGGTGTGGCAGGCTGATGGGTCGGATGAAGAGCGGAAGCCGAAAAGAGGTTAGTGTCATTTCTATTATGCCAGAAGTAAGATTAACCGCACCATAGTAGCACGTTGTGTTGTCGTTACTACCTGATATGCCCTTTTGGGGGCTTATGTGGCATGTCTGTGTGTGCCCATACTACTTTGACAGTGGAGACCATGATAGTGCCACATTTGCACCCACATGCATGCATTCTTACCCCATTCACGCGCAATTGCATACTGTGTGTAGTTGTCACCCACTCTCATAACATGACTGTCGTAGGGAGCAGCCCTCCTGTGCAGCGCGCGCCATTGAAGCAAAGAGATTTTGCGGTTGATCTCTCATCCAAACTCGGCAAGACACAGGTTAGAGAGACATATTGCATAAACGCATGTTGGCGAGTGCTGGTGAAAGTGCAAGGCAGGGTACAACAAAATGTGTGTTTACTTGGTTTCTGAGATTTACAGTTTTGTGTGTTTGCTTCCACGCAGGTCGTGACACACCTCACACCACTCGCCCAGCAGGTGAGCTCAAGCACAATCTCTGTCGGGTAGATGAGCGTATGCAAAAGTTGCAGTCCAAAGCATGCAGGCGCTCATGCATGCTGGCACACATGTACGCGCATACATTTTCATTCATGCTTATGCACACGCATACAGCCGCGCACACGCATGCAGGCGTGCGCAACAATCGCGTGGTGGTTCCTTGACATTTGTAAAATGAAATGCATGAGACATTGCACAGGACCATTACAAGTGTCTTTCAACAAACGTTACCAAGTCCACAGTTGAAATGTTGTGATCGTATCGGTGCTGTGTGCAGGCGGGGTACTACTGCAATGTGTGCGAGTGCGTAGTGAAGGACTCTGCGAACTATCTAGACCATATAAATGGCAAAAAGCGTAAGCGCCTGACTGTAACTGTTTGCCATTTTGTATTTCTTGAACATTTTGCATTTCAAAGTTGTTTACCATGTTATATGCATTGATACACGCACTGCTTTCGAAAACAGATCAAAGAGCGTTGGGCATGTCCATGAGAGTGGAGCGATCATCATTAGAGCAGGTGAGATGTGATACAATCTCACACTTACACATCACGACATCTCCACAGTGGGGTATGTACTGTTATTGTGACTGGATTGTGCAATCGACATAACATGAAGTGATGTTGAGTGTGTTCAGTCCACTACGCTCGCATGGTGGATGGTGTGCTCACAGTTTGCATACAAACAAAGTACGCACGCACATGTGCACATAGGATGCATATGTACATCCTGTGAGCAGGTGCAAGGTAGGTTTGAGATGCTGAAGCGCAAGCAGCAAGAGGAGAAGATGAAAGTCAACCCAGCAGCAGGTGTGCGCATATACATGCATGTATATGCCTATCTCTCGTCTGCAGGTATTGCGTATGTTTACTTCAGTTACCCGTGGTGCTTGGTGCGTGCTTGCGTAAGTATGTGTGCTGTTTCAGGCATACACCTAGTGTGCGCTGATGCACACCCTGCTTAGTTGTGTGCCTACACATACATAGGCACACTGCTGCTTACGTGTGCTTGTTCTCATGTCTATCATTTGTCACTTGTCGCAGATTGGGAAGCAAGGATAAGTAGGCTGCAAGATGAAGAAGAGGAGAGGAAACGAGCCAAAAAGCAGAAGAAGAAAGACAAGGACAAACAGGTGCGTATTTGGTTTCTTATGGTGATGGCGAAGATGCTTGCATAGCTTGATTGACTGCTTGCATGAGCTGCTATTTGGCTTGACTGGCTGCAGTTCCAACTGGGTCCCACAAACCGGTTGGGTGCTGATGCAGATGCCTGATTTTGTTGACCATGATGAAAACTGCTAGCTCGGTGGACTGCATGACGGTTCGGCTCCTACTTATGATGCTTGCAAACAGGTTGAAGCTGATGTAACTGTGCCTGAGATGGATCCCGAGATGGCTGCGATGATGGGTTTTGGCGGATTTGGGACATCGAAAAAGTCGTGATTGTGCATTCCTTGCGGCAGTGTACATACAGATTGTAGGGAGAGTAAGAGTTTCACAGCAATGCATGGGTTGCTGTCATTCAGATAGTGTATCTAGGTTTTATTTTATACATGAAGAGACAGTGTGTACTTGTAGCAAGTGGCTGCTTGCCAGTTGAGTGTACACAAGAACAAAGACGGTATGCATCATAAGTGACCAACATGACAATACATACTGCAGCAACATGCACCTTGACTACCATCAGGCTAAGGCACACGCTCAGGCCAACCAACTCCTGCACTTTTTACTAGTCCTACCTGTCAGTCAGTAATGCACGCATGCATGACTGCATGCATGCATCTGTGTCTGCATGTGTGTCTGGCGAATGCCTGTGCACGTGGCTGTACATTGATGCACAGCACAGGGCGGAGTTCACATCTGCCTGCTCCTGCTGCTGCTGTTGTGGTCGCTGCTGCACAAGACCGCTAACCAAGGCGCATGCGCAGGTGAATGCCATTGCTGTGCATGCATGTATAACAGGGGGGCAGTAGGGGTCTAGTAGTAGTTGATAAATAGCAGGCGCATGCCTCAGCACGGTGGTCAAGTTGGTGATTGGTTGTGATGTTAGTAACATTGCATGTGCACCTAGGCTTGCATGTGCTAATTGCCTCTCGCATCTTTTGTACAGCACAGTGAATAACTCCGGTTGTCTGTGCGAGTTTCGAAGGGTAAAGCAAAGATTGAGACATTCGTGTGCCCAACAGCGCGTCTTTTATCCTGCACACTAGTACTGCAAAACAAGAGAATTTTTTTTCTCTCTCTCACTGCCTTGTTGCTGCTCTGTATTGCACTTTGTGCATGGTTAGATGATGTGGCTAGATGATGTGAGCGGTGGTAGCTTATGTGCATTAAGTCGTAAACTCCAACTGCAAATAAAAAGCTGCACCCATGTTCCATGCGTGCACATGCTCTCGCACAAACCCACAAACACAGTCTGGCACCGGAACACATGCGCACACACGGCGCTTGAGTGACACACCACACTGGCACAGCCGCTCAAGCTCAAAGAATGACGAGGCTCTCTTGAGACTCATAGTCCCCTGAGCAAGCCGCTTTTGTCTATAGACAGCAGTTCCCTCGGGCTCAGTCCCAGCGAGCTTAGCGCCAGCGAGTTGAGCGCGGACCCGAGGTCTCCCAGAGCCGAGGCCGCCAGCGACTGCCGCTGGGGCTTCGGCCCGCCCAACGCGCCCCCTTGCTGCTCCTCGCTCACACGCTGCAGCACGCCACCATCCGACACGAAGTCACGCCACGACTCCTGCGCCTCCAACCTCTCCCGCATCTGCCAGCACGCAACCGAACTCAGTAAGTGCCCATGGGTCGGTGTATATGACGCGCACGGGGTTTGCACATGCATTGAATGCACGAGTAAACAGCCTGTGTACAACACATAACACACAAGCTGGCACACATGTACACCTAAGACGCTGGACTTAGTTACTGTTTCGCATGTTGTTTTGGCGTAGGCTATACTCAACATAGATATGTCCAAGCAAACCACCCTCAGCACTCTTCAATTCGCACAAAGCCTTTGATGGAGCCCATGCTCAATACGCAATTGCAGTATGAAATATACTTAACGCACACTCACGACCAGCGTAAGCAACATGCAACAGTAAGTGCACATTACATACCTGTACATCCACCTTGGCCGCGGCTGCAATGGCATTCGCCAGAGCCATGGCGCACCCGAGATGGGCGGGTCGCTTCCCAACAGGCAAATCCACGCTGTCGCGAGCCACATCAGCCAGGCGCACATGGAGGCCTCCCCCATCCATGTCGAGGAGTTGTTCCCACGCGGGAGGTGAGGGCGATGATGAGCCAACCTTTGCGTCCTCATATCGAGGGGCGAACGCGGCCTCAAGCACGCAGCACGCCGGCACGTGAAGGCAGTTGTTCAAAGGGTGGGCGAAGACTAGCTGCGCGATCTTGGGTAGAGCTCCACTGGTGAACACGGCGTGGTCGATGTGCTTGTTGCCGCACGCTAATAGCCGCTCTGCAGTCGTGGCCAGAGCAATGGTGGGCGTTTACGTATAAACACCCTGCATCCAATGAATGTGCATGTATGCACATACATATGCAGACATGCACATATAGCACACATATTTATATGTACGTGGACAGCTTCTGTCCATGTGTTACATGTTTGTTGTATGAATGCAAGTAACATTGAGCGAGCATGGGAAGAGTTCCTTCACACATGCAATCACATGTGCATGCATGCATGACTGCATATGTATGTAAATGTATGTGTATGTGTATGTGTATGTGTATGTGTATGTGTATGTGTATGTGTATGTGTATGTGTATGTGTATGTGTATGTGTATGTGTATGTGTATGTGTACCTCCAGGTGTGCATACCTGGATATACACTGCATCGTGCACCCACAACACCTCTCTCAACACTCACCAAGCAGCCGCACGACCGCGACGCGATGCCTCCCCGCCACCTTTACGATCCTCCCGTCCTGCACGGCTTGCTCCCCTGCCTCCATGCGCAGCAAGGCCGCGAACACGCCGAGGGACTGCAGCACCTGCGCCAGCGCGGGCCGCTGGTGAAGCTGCGCCGCCAGGGAGGGCTCCACGGCGGTGGATTGGAGCTCGTCGTCGACGGCGGCAACAACCTGTGCACGAACGTGTATATGTTGTGATGGTCAGTGACACGGTTGTTGAAACAGATTGTCAAGTCAACTGGGAAGAGGTTTGCTTCCTTGCCTGGAATACATTGTCAGCGATTGCGTGTATGTCTGGGCTTGAGCTGTCTATGTTTTGCAGCTGTTCCAGGGCTGCAAGAACCTGGAAGAGGGACATACTTGTTGAAGAGCAACATATGTGCACACACGTATATGTGGGTATATGCATACGTGCACACATATTGGTATGCGCCAACAAGGCAAACAGTAGAATTCAATCAACAGAACCATGCCATTATCGACTAGGCAACATGTTGCCATGTCATATTATTGTCAAGCAAGCAACCGCGCACTGACCTGTTGCAAAGCAGCAGCAGTATGAGAGGTCGGAGCCCTTAAAGACGTTGGGTCGCCATCCTGCAATGCACCCGACATCGTCATCACACTTACTCTTGAACCACGCACAGCTCAAACACATGCGTCCTCCCCACCCAACGCACCTGATCTGCATCCCACATCAACTCCATAGACGGCTCCTCGACTAGAGCATCAGACCGTTTATGATTTGTTTGTGGCCTTGGCGGAGGTTCTATTTCTATCTGCATAAGGGTTGTTATAAGCGTGTAATGTTCCAGTTTTTTCAAGCATGCATACAGCAAACACAGGTACAGGTACCTGCAATGACTTGCGTGTTTTACACAAAGCAGCAAGAGCGATCTTGCCCTCGTCTGTAGCCACGTTGCCCGCAACATTTACACTTATCAAGTCGGGAGCAGCGCCATTGGCGAGTGTTGCAGCTAAAGCCTGTGGGCAACAGTCGGTTATAGCAAAACCATCAACACTCACTCTCAGCCGACAAAGTGAGGTACCATGGTCATGGCCATGATTCGTAAACAAAGCTCATCAACGTTGAGAAAGGCTGTGTACATGCATGAGACCATTGTTCACGCTAAGCTGATGGTGCTAGCTTGTGCTAAGTGCTATTTGTAACACAGCAAAGCAACCAGGTCCAACCAACGCACCAGCAACCAATGTGTTTCGCTTGCACATTCTCATCAGCACTGTAGGTCACTACGGATAAGTGTACATGTGTGTATGTGGAGTGCACACGTAACACAAGCTGCAAAAACGCACCTGCAGCACCGCGTCGCTTATTGAGTTGTAGGACAGATCTAGTGAGATCACCACGCTCTTGCTGCTGAGTGCATCCACCAACTGCAAGCCGCCAGTCACTCAGGAACGAACATGTGCACATGCTTCGCAAGAAACACAACAGTTGTCAGAAAAAGTACCTTTCTTGCACGCTTGTCATCGAGTCGACAGTGCGCCAGCTGCACCCACATTGAATCTTCATCGCTACGCCGCAACGCTGCGAGTGCCGCATTATACCTGCAAACACCATTGGATGAACACAACTGATTTTTCAGTAGGGTGTCAACATCATCATAACCAACAACATCATGGTAGTCGTCACGGTTGGTATACTACCTTTGATCAGCCTCATGCGCAGGCACAGCATTCTCATCGACCAACTGGTACTCAGCTGTTGAAGAAGAAGTTGTTGCTAACTCTGCTGCGGGGGCTTCTTCAGCGCCACCTTTGGCCTGTTGTTTAAGTAAAGCACTGATCACTAGCCAGCTGAGAGCTTGCACTGTGCACGACACACACAGCTTGCTGTGTACTCAACAAACTCTACGTATACAAGCAAGCTCAAACCCTTACCGTAGCTGCATTCTTGCATGCACGAGCTTACTGCATGCATGTGCAGCTGCTACACCACCACAGACAACAACCAAACAAGCAGAAACAACTGGCATGCGAGCTCGCACACCCTTTCGATGGGTATGTTTCTAATGTACAAGCATTGCATAAGTGCTCCTGTTGTAATGTACAGCAAGCAAGTGTAATTGCTCCTTATGCGGGATCTGAACAGTGAAACTGTCCATGCATAGTATAGGCCCAATGTGCGACCTAGCAGCATTTGTGTAGCAATTGTGGTCACGCATGCAAGCACCTTCTTCTTCTTCTTTTTTTTCTTCTTCTTGCCCTTGGCCTGCTGGCCTGGAACGGCAGCAGCATCCGCAGCTGTGCCAGCGGCGGTGGCTTCGTCCCCTCGCACGTCCTCCTCGTCCTCCAGCTCCGAGCCAGACTCAGAAGCGTCAGTCTCCTCCTCCGTTTCCATGTCCACCAAGTCCACACCAACCCTCCCTCGCACAACCACCGCCGGCACCTGCACCGCCGCCGCCGCTGCCGCCACCGCCCTGGCCGTTGATCACCTGATCCATATGGGCGGTTCTGGTTTGTTGAAGTCCGGTCGAGTAAACGTGATTGAGTTTTCCGAAGACACTTGATCCGCTTTGCAGACATTGGGGTTTGCATTAGGGTGCATCAGTGTAGGCATTCTCGTGCATGAATTGAGTAGATCCAATGCACTTTTAGACGCAACGCAAAAGGCAGTCCTTACCTGTACACCAGTGCCAGTGGCTTAGGTACTGTGAGGACATTGAAACGTTCATGCGCACCTCGCGTTGGGCCAATTAACTTTTATTTGTCCATTTGCCGCCACAACGGTTTATGTAATGCATTGACCTTGAGGCAGTTTTGACCGCCGATATATACCGTAATTTGTCAAATATCTCCCCTTCCCCACCACACACAAGATGCAGCTTCCATCTTTTGTACATACAACACCTGATTGGGAGGGGGGGGGGGGGGGGGGGGGG
>RHPI01001946.1:255314-266086 GCA_009103225.1 Chlorokybus atmophyticus
GGGGGGGGCTTTGTTTGTACAGGGTTGTGTTCAGCGAAATACGGTAATCAGAAGCTCGTTTTGGCTTTGCTATCATGGCATTCGGAATGATCAGGTCATACCCTACAAGATGCAGCTATGGCGTAGCTGTGTATGTCATGTGAGCGTACTAGTGGGTAGGAGAGCTCCATTGCATTTACCACAATAGATACTACAAAATAGTGACTGATGTGATATTCATGATCGTCGTTGCCACGCCATTGCGCACGAGCCACGGTGGTAGGTGTCTGCCAGCAATGTGTCATGCTGGCAAAAGTTTCTTGGCACACATCTGCTATTACAACTGTGGATGTTGCGTGTGTCACGCTTGGTTGAGCTTGCCACCACGTTGTGTTGTTGTAGTGTCAATCCATGGTATTTGCTTATGCATGACAACAACTATCTGTGCGGCACACAAATAGCAACACCAGCTCAAACCAATACCAGTTCCACACCTATCCCCATGAAATGCGCATAGCCTGGTTCAGCCAGCGACCTTAGCTAGCTTGCGTTGCACGCACGCTCGCGCGCACGAACACACGTTGTTACTTGCGCATGCACATCGCGCGCCTTGCCTACGCAAACACATGCAGCTTATTAGATAGACACATGTGTCAAAGAACACGTTCAAACAAATTATCCAAGTTATCTATACAAGCAAGGTCAAAAAGTACAACATCTCCTATACAGCCACACACTACAAGCCAATCAGTCCTTGTATGGCAAGAAATGAACACAAAGCAATTTCTAAGCAATTGACACAATGTCGATGCCTGCTTGGGCACCCTCAACATGTGCGGCGGCCACAGGAAGCAATGCGCACATACACAGTGATTGTCCGTCATGGAGGAGGACGCAGTCTGTTCCTGCCTCAACTCCCTTCCGTCTTTGCAACTCAAGTCAGAGGATTGGGGTACAAGTAACATGAACCCATGCTCACCATGTTTTCATCTGAACAGCAGGTCCCAGCGCAGCACCTGAGACACAAGTCTTGCACATGAGTCATTGTTGACGACAGATCATTTGCCAAATTCTGAGTCAACACACAAACTTTGTCTTCATAACCCGCTTACGTGTGGGCCACGCAATTGGCTGAGTCTTCCATGTTGGGATGCCGCTGAGTGTCGCACATGGCGGCACATGAAAGCGGAACCAACGCGTCTTCACCTCGTCACATGGGTTGTCAACTGACACGCTGTAAGTCAACTCCCAAGTGCTTGAGGAGGGATCAAAGTCCGCCTGCAAGCAGGAAGCACCTCAGTTGGAATCCAGATATGGGCTTATCGGTCCAAAGGCATGCACTATGAGCACAAACATGCAAGTACATGCATGCACACACTGCAGTGTGCACAGACACGCGGAACTTCGCGCGCGCGCACACACACAAGCGCAGGTGTGCCTTTTAGCACACGCACGTGCACATGCACACGCTGACAGTCTCACTGGTACTGCATGCAATGCGAAACAGACAAACAACTGCCTAGCTGGAGTAACTCACTGACCACAACACATCGCCATTACCTGCCAGAAGTCTTTGCCATGCACGGCCTGGTTTACCACAGTCCAGTCCTCGCACCCGTCGACGCGCGTCTCCAATTTCGGGTTCTTGAAGCCGGTCGCGCCGGCGAAGGTCATCGCGAGGTAGCCCAGGCCGCCGGTCACCGAGAACCTGGCGTGGTTGGTCTCATCAACCTGCGAGTGGCAAACAAACATCATCAGATTGACGGACCTCATGATACACGTATGTGACAACTTGATCTACCTGTATCATTAGAGGACACTGGCGAAGGAGTTTGCCCTTCTGGACATCAAACTTTGGCGTGTTGAGCGCTACTTCACGGTACATCAAGCGCCAGCTGTTTTCCATTTTTTCAAGGGCAGCTTGCAAGTTGGCATTGGTTCCGTAATACTCGTTGCAGAACTTAGGCAGCATGATCTGTGCCCCAGTACACACGCATGTCAGCTGTTGACATGTATCAAGCATGCAGTGTTGGCCAAAATGGCAGCCTTGAATACCTGTTCAATGATGCAGTCAATGTAATCGCCGGCCTTCAGGCAAGTGATTGAGGGTGGAGGCAACACCTCTATGATGGAGACCTGGCCGTTGGGTGCATTTGTGCCGTGTGTGAACAAGCCTCTCTCTGCGCAAGCATAGGACAAGAGCGTAAAACACACGCACAAACAAGAACGCACACATGGACACGCCCACACACTACACTGCGAGAAGCGTTTCTGGTAAGAGAGTGACACGCAAGCACGCTCGTGCGCGCACACAAATGCACACACACGCTTGTGTGCGCAAGTCCACAACACACATGTATGCAATGTGTACCGGCCATATGTGGGTTGGCAGGCTTGCCGTCCAATACCGCACTCCAGTCGGAGATGGCAAACCCGCGTGAAGCATCAGTGTGACCTTTTCCCTTGCAACTGGGACTCTGCCAGTGGGATGGTACGCCACTCACCCAACAATGGAGCTGCAAAACAACACATCACATTCACCTACAATCACTCTTACCTCTGTGAATGAAACCCAGTTCTTCTTTCCTTTAAGCTCATGGTGTTGCGTCCGGTACCCGTCTTTGCCATTCACTGCAAACAGAATGCACTCAGTAAAGAATACATGCAACATAACAACAATCACACAAACAATCATACTCGTCATCAGCATTACACGACTCCGGAATATGCTCTCAATTGTCATCATCAAGCATGTGTACCTTGACCAAGTTCGCTGGTCCATTCACGGATGAGTCCCTTCTCGTCACCGTACGCAAAATGGTGATTGTAGCCCCAAGCGTAAGTTGGAGTTCCCATCTACTCGCCACAGTAGCTCAGTGCAATAAGCCACATGCGCAGAAATATACCTACATAAAACAATGCGCGTTTTTGTGACAAACCTGCCAGATGGGAAAGCGGCGGAACTTTACATCAGAGACCACATCGATACGGAGGTGATAAACAGCACGCGCAGCATCGTCCGAGCGCGCTATGCATGCGGTGTATTGGAGCCTCAGGTTGTTGTCTTGAGACTTGCCCGAATATGTCGTCTACATAGAGTTGAGTTTGGTTGCATGCATGCGGCAGATGTTGTGTACGTGTGCACATATCAACTTCAGTATCCACCTCAGTCAAGAGAGGTCCCTGCCTTTTACGATAAGTGCGCATCTGAACATTGAACTGGCGCTGCGGCGAGCCTGTTTCGATCGAACAAAAATCGGCTCCGCCAACATTTTGAGTCCACCCAAACTTCTCCCTCTTGCCCTGTGACAAACAGTGTTTTACACGTTTCACCAAAAGCCTACATACAATATACCCAACATAACAGCACCTCACCTTGCTGCCGAGTATGTACAAAGGCCGCATGTCCAACACTGCCGCCCGCGTGGCACGCCCCTGATCGGGCTCATAGCAGAAGTTCTCACCCCAACACCTTTAAAATGTGAGGTCATTGACCAACAATCATAAGTGCTCACGAGTGCGCACGAGCGTGAGTATGTGTGTTTGTGTGTGTGTGTGCAAGCGCACGTGTAAGTTTATGTATGCATGTGCGTGTGTGTACAAGTATGTGTATGTGTATGTGTGTGCGCACACGTGCACATGTGCACGAGCACACACGTACGAGATGGCGGCCTGGTCCCATTGCGTTGTGGGCATCGCGTTGGTGAGAGCCAGCTGCACGTGCGTGGCGGTTGGCGCCCCGCCCCAGAAGGCGTTCACCGTCGTGTACACCATCGTCCACGTCGCCCCAGCCGGAATCTCCAACGCAACCAGTCCCCTGTACCACTTCGGGTTGGAGTCCCAGTTCTTTGAAACCTACGCACCGCATTGTGAGTTTGTTAAAGCGTGCGTGCATGTGTGCGGGCACGCATCTGTCAGCCTACAAGTCACTGAACATGCGCGTGCACGGACGCATGTGATAATGTCATTGCTTACAACCATGTTCAAACTTAATGACAACTGTGGCATCATCTATCTTTGCCTTGCCTGTATGGGTATGCCAATGGGGTTGAGATCAGTGTCATGGAGGGTTGCCAGGATGCCAATGATGAGGAAGATGTCTTTCGTCTTGGTGAAACACAATCTCACGATGCGGGTTTGATCGCTTGGGTTTGACACCGTCACCAGCACGCGCTCGATGCGGTTCCAGCGTGGGTCCCCGAGCGGCATCTGTCTGCAGAGACAAGTTGGAAGAAATGAATTTGAGTGTTGGCAGAATCAATATTGCAAAGCATGCATGCACCTACTTGTCGTTGCGAAGCACGATTTCATGCCAGCCTTGAGCTTCCACATATTTCACTGGCAGGTCACACACCTCCAGAGGCATTGTCTGCAGCAACAACAAGGTTGATATATAACCAAAGCTATATCTTTGTCAATCGCTGGGGCGTGCACATGCACGCACACGTGCGCAGCCCCGCGCTCACATACATGCACACTCAAGGGCATGCACGCGCGCACACACATACCTGGTCAGCCTTGACTTTAATGGGTGTGCTCAAATCATTCAAACCCTTCTCAGCTTGGTTGAAGTACGCCACTAGCGTCACCGACCGCTGAGTCATAGGCAGCCAACTGGGCACAGAGCAATCATCACCGAATACACAACACTCACCCAACACACACACACCCACCCACACCACAACACCACACAGATAACATACCTGCCCTCAGGCCTACTGGTAACAGTCCCATCCTCGACCGTTGCATCGCACGAGCCCGCTATAGTGAAAGCAGAACCGAGGCCAGGTGCGTTCAGCTTTATGAATAAATGTGTCTCGGCGCAGTCGCCGTGTTGGGGAGTTGCGTGAAGCGTGAAGGCCGCGCGGTCGGGCCAAGAGGAGACCTCGATCGAGGAGCAGTGCATGGCAGGGGCGCCGGCTGTTGATAGACATGTTGTAGGTGTAATGGATGAGTGGTGAGACGGTCAGCATAAGTGACACGGGTGCTTGAATGTGCGCGTGTGTGCGTGTGCACATGCGTGTGTATGCATGCAGGTGCGCGTGTGTCCAACATGCCTGAATATGTGCGTGAGTGTGTGTGCATGTATGTATGACCGTACTTGACCATGTGAGGGAGTCGAAGATGCGACGGTTGAACCAGCGGCCATGCTCAATGAGCCTGTTTTTCATGTTGAAGCTGCCAACAGGCGCACACAAGCAGCACACGTTCAGTATGTGGTACGGGAATCACTTCAAAGGGCAAATCCAACAAAGCTCCAGACACAACTCACTCGCCACACGTGCCGGTCGCAGTGTATGTAATCCCGTTGTGTATCATCCCAAAGGTGATGCTCGCGTCGCCTTGGCACCCTTTCTGGATCATGTCATTGCCAACATTGACAGCAAACGCCTCTGCAAACACCCAAACTGTTAAGCCACCCCACAACACATACCCAACAAACACCCATCTCAGTCAACTAACCAGACACTCGCTGCGGCAGCGCCCCAAACTTTAGTAGTTCGAGCGTGTTGTAACGGAGTTCGAAGCCGTAGCGGCTGCTTTGGACCGCGACGACGAGGTTGTTTTTGTCGCGCTGCCCATTCTTCCAATACATGTAAGAGTAGTCGGCCACAGATGCCACCGCCGAGTCCGGTATGCACTGTTTTCCCGTTGGCCCGGGCCTGTGGAAGAAAGTATACTAGTTATTACACAGGACGAAAGAAGCATGCTTTAGCCGTTGGGACTGAGTGACTGCAGGAATGGAATGCTTAATTGGGTGAATGCTGGACTGATGAGTGCGTGTGTGCATGTATGCATGAACTAATAAACGAGTGACCACATCAAAGACCACATGGACAAACGAGAATCTGACTTTTGGACACGATCTATCAAAGGCCTCGTTAAACAGCAATCAAGGCAGTTAGATAAGACGGGCACAAGGGGTTGGCATGCAGTTGTGCTTGCACCAGCGTCCCCTACAGTATGCTGTCTTGACGCACATTACGTGTTGTGCGCTCAGTTGCAGCTTGCATATGTGGGGAGTCATTCACTGAAGGTCACGCACCCGCACCATCACGCATGTGGCACTATCCAATGACGATCATGCAAGTTGCTTGCATTCAAATTACGAGCCCACTATCTGTGTGCATGTTATCAATCCAAGTTCAGTTCTGTGGGATTGACATCTCTTCATGCACAGTTGGCAAGCATTGTGCTTTGGTGTGCCGGACACACAACAACAGTGTGGCTGTGATGAGGGCACAACTTCCTCAACTTCCTTTCATTCTCACAAAAGTGCAGTGCTGAAAATCAAGCAAGCAGACATAGCACAACCGCGAAGCTAAGTTCAACTGCAAAGATCATGAGATGCATGGCAGCATGCATGCATGCATTCGCATGACATTTCACGTCATGCAACATGCTCATCTCACATACTGAGCTAGCATTGGCTTGGCAAGCAGGAGAAACCCTTGCATGCACCGTTGGCAGCTGACTGTGCTTGCATAGACCACACACATATCTGCAACATTCTTTCGAACTTACCTCTTCCCAGGCTCTCCTCCCCCAGGCCTGTGCGGCTTCTCCTCCTCTCCGCCTTCATGGCGCCGACCACCACCACCCTGTCCACCCTGTCCTCCTCCTCGTCCACCCCCACGCCCGCCTCCTTGTCCACCGCCTCTCTGTCGTCCTCCATGCGCTCCGCCGTCGTTGACACAAGTCTGGTTGTCGTCGCTAACCAAGCTTTTCAGCTCATCTTTCAGTTTATTTTTCAGCCAGTCCATTGCGGGACACTCCTGCGTCTGCGCCTCGGCGGCGACGCCTGGAAAGAGGTCGCCGGCGATCAGGACGACAACGACAACAATGCCAGCAGCAAAAACAGTAGTGTCGCTGTGGCACTGACTGCGACAGCGTCTTCGGTATTGCATATTGTTGTATTCCTTGCCAATTCCAGCTCGCATTTCACGCATGGCATGCGCGCCGTTTCTGCCACGGCGTACAGGTGTCACGTGAGATCCATCATGCAAACAAGGACTACTTTTGCATGTTGCATAGTTGTGTGACACAACTTGCGTCCCTCTTGTTTTGGATCGGAGGGACACAACTTGCTTGTTTGCATTGGCTCTTGTAGAAGGCAGGCAAAAAGCATAGGATTATAAGTAGATATGCAACTTGACATGGTATACAGTAAATGGCTGTGATGTACGGATGCGATCCTTTGGGGGCTAATCAATAAAATTTAATAAGGCAATTGATGTTAAGTGCATACAAGCCGTTACGGCAGCCAGGGATCTGGGCGTGATACATAAGAATAGAAGTAGCCATAAATTCCGTCACGGTCTTTTATAGCTTGGATGGCCGGACCTCTGTTGTAACACAAGCGAACAACCAAAGGATAGCACAAGCACGTGATGAGGAGTACATGCACCCACTTGTGTATGCTTTCAAGCAGCTCCATTGAAGGATATATGTATAAAACAAGTCAATGAAGCATACTGCTATGGCGTGTTACAGTATCTGACTGCTTTTAACTTGCATTTTTACGAATTTAAACTTAAGACAGTCAATGTCCGACATGGCATGTCCCCCATGCTGCTACTGATACACAACACTGCAACTCCATACAATACCTACTTCTTTTTTTACATGCATTATTGTGTCTATCTACATGTGCAGCTAGACATGATATACATGTATATTACACAAAAGCTCTTTTTGTATTCTTCTTGTTAGTATACTTGTTAAGCAGGATTTAAAGAGTGACAAAGTTATGCATGACTCTTGCACACAGTGCAATTGTGAAGATTAATGTACACTTACCACGATAGTCTCAGGGTAGGCTAATGACATATGACACAACACAAATGATACATTGTAGAGTAACTACTCTACAATGTATACACACTCATCAATTTATTATGCGAGCAATATAACATGGTAAGCAAGTTCCTTTTTATGGGAACCTGCTTACTATTGGTATAATATACTCACATATAATATACTCGTACATACATATGTTCGGTCACACAATCGCCGATGAGTTACAACAAATACGCGACAACTTGGCTCGCACGTCTAAATTTTAAGACAACCATATACGATTACACCACATGCAAGTCAAGGCTGCCTTCACTTGCTCCTTCAACTAAAACTTTGATCCACACCGCCGATAATGCCGCACGCGTGTACTCGCTCATGAAAGATTTTAATGGATGAAAATCCCTTCCACCAGTGTTTCTCCACTCGCAACTTTTGAAATCAACCCGATCGCATATATATAATCCAAGTGACTTCAATGTCCAAATTACGCTTCCGCAACTCATGTCACAGTATTGAGTACGCTTCCTCTCACTCGATGACATTCTATCTACCTTCCCATCACAAAATATGCTCCCACAAGCATGACCAATTACGTCGCGCCTACGAGCAGGCCACAATCTGTTATGCCCTTATCTGGAGTAACTTACTGCAGGTAGGGGAGTTAAATAGTCTCGGGATAGTATTCCGAAACAATCCAATTCAAGCTGCTAAGCGCGCAAGTATAGCATGTAAGTAATGTTTATGAGGTTGGGTTACTTATTGTATTATACTACTCAAAGTGCCAACCGTTGGCACTATAAGATGACCTTGTATATGTGTGCATCATGATATAGACATGACATTGAAGGCATGTTAGCATGCCATGAAGCGTACTTGACACTGATGTTGATTACGCAAGGCATTGCATACCAAATGAGCAGCAGTTACAGGAATACAACATGTGATACAAGATGATATGCAAGCGCAATGGTACACTCACACTATTTGATGTATATTTACACAACATGTAGTAAATGTTACAATGTTAGTTGAACATTGTCGATTACGCACACATGGTTTATGGATTAGTCCGCCATTGTTGCCACTGCCATGTCCGGGATGCACTACTTGGCCGGCCCAGGCCTGCCAAGGAAGATATAAAAGTTACACGGGACAAACATGATGGACAAGCTGGTTTGAGACTGCTAATAATAAAACAACACTCACTCGAGTCAATAAGCAGTTAAGTGACTGCATGATGGGATGACTGGATGTACTCAAGTATGTGTGAGAGCATGCTTGCATGCACAAACGCAGTAATGAGTAATCAGATGCAAGAACAAGAAGAAACAAAAGGTCTTCTCCATGCATACATGCGGGGACGCCAATGCCGAACGTCATCACAAGCCTTGTATTACAGCAGCTGATAGGCTGGGCACAAGGGGTTGGCGTGCAGCTATGCATGCAGCGGTTGGTTACACATGCCATCATGACAATCACAGGGTGCAGTACATGTCTCGTCTAGTATCATGTGTTTTCGTAGTGTCACTCAGTGATGGTGCAGCACGCAGATGTGACTGTGCGAGTTGCTTACATTATGAAACTCCTACCGATTATTGCGTCTTGCATGCACATTGTCAATGAAAATTCAGTATGAATCCACACAGCTGCGTGTATGCGCTCTGCAAGCAATGCGTATTGGTGTGCCATACACACAACAGTGTTTCTGATGATGGCAAACCTTGCTATTACTTGAACAAGAGTGTAATGCTAACTACATGAGCATGCCAATGCAGCTCAAGCTAGACGCTCAGCTGCAAAGGTTATGAGAAGAGTATGGCATCAAGCATGCAAGCATGCCATGGCACGACATGTCACATCGTGCATACTTCACATCTACAGCTTACATTCACTTGACATCAAGACAAGCGTGACAAAACCTTGCATGCTTGATGCCATGCAGGTGCGCCTCTATCCGGCTTACCTCTTGCCAGGCTTTCCTCCACCAGGCCTATGCGTCTTCTCCTGTCCACCTTCATGGTGACCACCTCCACCACCCCGTCCATGTCCTTGTCCATGCCCACCTCCTTGTCCATCGCCGTTATGTCGTCCTCCATGCGCTCCGCCCTCGTCACCCATGCTCTTGAAGCATGCCACAACCGTTTTGTAGTATCTCAGCCAGAAGAGTACACGGCCTTCGCCTGGGAGGCGACGCCGCGGGGGAGGACGACGACGACAATGCCAGCGGCGGCAACAACGATGTCACTGTGACACTGACACTGGCTGTCACAACATAAGCGTCTTTGCTATTGCGTTGCATTCCGTTCCATTTCTCACGTTTTTAGAACGTAACACGCATGGCAAGCCATGGGCCGTAGCCCACTGTGCGCCATTGATGCCACGGCGTATAGGTGTCACGATGCCCACTAGGACTATTTATGAATGTTGCATGGTTGTGTTCTTCCCTTTCGTGGTTTTGTTAATCAGGAACATTGTCGCTAGGGTTGGTGAGAGGGACAGGAGTAAGCACATCACAAAACATGTTCTGTAAAGGCGGAAGCTGTGTTAAAAGGCATGACAACTTGCAAATGCGTAAAATAATGAGTTCTTAATCACCATGACTATATGACTTCCTAGTGCAATCTCACGAAGCGCAATAGCTACAGACTCACGAGGATGATTTCATTTCGTATGGTTGAAATTTAATTGGTTATGTTTATCAACCGCATTCTTGATGTTGCACCAGTCTCAAATCGCCGTATGTTTTGCAATTTATATCATGCGTCATTATTAAAGTATAATGTCACATACATATGATATCATTTCGTTTTGTTTCACAGCAGGGCCAATACATATGACAAGACTGTTTGCATTAAACTACGACAGAGTAACACAACATCATATGACCAACAATCGCTCACTCAGATTGGTGTTGGTATATAAGCATGTGGGCCCCCTTTTTTTGGGGGGGGGGGGGGGGGGGGGGGGGGGGGGGGGGGGGGGGGATAAAAGCA
>RHPI01001946.1:278419-317122 GCA_009103225.1 Chlorokybus atmophyticus
GGGGGGGGGGGGGGGGGGGGGGGGGGGGGGGGGGGGGGGGGGGGGGGGGGGGGGGGGGGGGGGGGGGGGCGCGTGCGCGTGTGTGTGTGAAGTGGGGTGAGTGTTTGAAATTCGCGTACATGTCTGGTCGCTTGGGGTTGTTGTGTCCAGACCCTGCCATTCTAAAACGTCAGTCAAGCAACCTTTGTTGGTAAAAGTAGAACATTTGACAAGCGTGTGGTCCTCTTGTTCACTCGCACGCACGCACGCACGCACGTGTACGCGCACACGCACATTTACACACAGTACACGAACTTACAAAGCAATTGCGCAGTATCGCCACTTGCGCCGTCAACGTACTCGCGCACTCGCACGTGCACGCATACGCGCTCGAACACGTGGTTTTCCCCAGACTCCCCACCACACACCCAATTTGCTGTATGTTGGCCGCATTACACGTTTGTCCAACAGCGAGTGCTGGACACCCTTTGCTTGCTGTACTCAAACACGTTGCCGATGACTTTGCTGGCGGCGGCGAGGGAGGCGTGGGTGGCGTGCCCTCGGGTGAAGGTGGGGGAGAGTATGTTGGGGTGGAGTACACGGGTATGGTGAGTGGGGTGCGTGTGAGGGTAGCTTGAGGTGGTGAGGAGATGTAGGAGGAGAGACCCTCTGTGTAGAGGTTCTCTGATAGGACGGTTGTGATAGCGGATTGGAGGTTGGAGTTGATGGTGGAGACAAGCTGAGTGTCCAACGTCACCTGTGTGTGGTTGACGTTGCTAAGAAACGCGTGCGCGTGACATTATGGGTGGATAGATACCCGCACACAGCTATGCACAACAGTCACGCATGTTATACCTGCAATTCGTGCACACCACATAAGCATACAGACACGGACACACGCATGCACTTGCGCCGCACACACATGTACGCACGTGCTCGTGCATGTGCATGTCTGCACGCGCACACAAACACGCACACATGATAGTAGGTTGATAGACAACCCTTCATGCAGTACTCACCTTCACGGCCATCTCGCTTCCATAAGCCGCTTCCAACAGCCTTCTCTTCCCACCATTGTCAGCCCAATACGCATCTTTGATCCCCACCACTTCCACGTCCGTCCACACCACCGCGACGAACCCCGTCACCGCGTTGAACGTGTCGGCCACGCCCGCCTGGATGATCTGACTCGCGTAGCCGTCGTTCAGCGTGGCAGCGTCGAGGGAGGACAGGGAGAAGGAGAAGGAGACAATTGATTGATCGGATTGGAGAGATGTGGCTGTGCATTGGGAGAGCTGAGGGACGTAAGCTGAGAGACAATCAGAACAGTCGGGCTTGGAGGTTACTGACTGGGTCCTGCGTAGCAGACGTGATGTTATATTGTTGTGGTGGTGGTGGCGGTGGCTGTTGATACTGTTGTTGTTGTGGTTGTGGTTGTTGTAGTGGTGGTCGCTGCTGTTGTCGTCAATGATGTAGCAAACAGCACGGATGACAACAACAGCCACAACAACAACAGCAATAACAATAATAACACGTTCAATGTTGATATTAACTGCTGTTTTACTTGCCAGGACGCACCAAAGACACTGCAAGTTGGTTGCTTACTTGCAGTTGTTGGTGAAGCACGTGTTGTAGTCTGTGTCCCCATTCCCACAATTGCTAGCCAGGCAGTCCGCGACAATTGCCATAGCATCCGCATCGCACATATCTCCATAATTCGGCAGGCACGGCTTTATATCCGCAGCATTATCACTGATGCAATGTTGGCACTCGGTGCTGATAATATTATTATTCATAAGTGGCGAGCCGTTATCCGCGAGGCAATGTGTGTCACTCGCCGCGCATACGCCAAAGTTGTTGCCACCCACGCAGGCGTACACGCAGCGCCCGATGGTGTTCATGTCGTGGCGTGAACACACCTTGGGTGCGGGTGGCGGGGATGCGTAGACAGGTGGTGGCGAATATGTTGGTCTTAATTGTGGCGCGGAAGGTGATGGTTGTGGTTGTGGTTGTGGTTGTGGTTGAGGTTGTGGTTGTGGCGGGGCAGGTGGCTCTTGGCGAGGTGGTTGTGGTTGTGGGGAGGCAGGTGGTCCTGCTCCAGGTGTGGGTGGTTTGTTGTTGGGTGCTGGTGGGCCTGAAGGTTGCGGGCTAGGTTGTGGTGCTCCAGGAGGAGTGTTTGTGCGTGGCGCAGGAGGTGCGGGTGATGCTCCGGGTGGCGAGTATGTGCGTGGTGCAGGTGGTCCAGGTGGCTGTGGTCCAGGTTGGCCAGGTGGTCCAGGTTGTCCACTAGGTTGTGGAGC
This sequence comes from Chlorokybus atmophyticus, assembly GCA_009103225.1. Classification (NCBI taxonomy): domain Eukaryota; kingdom Viridiplantae; phylum Streptophyta; class Chlorokybophyceae; order Chlorokybales; family Chlorokybaceae; genus Chlorokybus; species Chlorokybus atmophyticus. The sequence goes on from RHPI01001946.1 coordinate 280,699, forward strand.
AGGTGGCCCAGGTGGCTTGGCTGGCCCTGCAGCTGGTGGTGGGCTACCTTGCTGTGGCGGACCAGGTGGTGCTGCACTACAACCAGGGTCACCTGAGGGCCAGATATGAGTGTTACAACTTGTAGTCATGACCAGCATGCATGCAGATGTGTACCTGGTGTGCAGTCGATACTGCAGTATGGGTCCGTGTCAGGGTCGCAGCAAGTTGGGTCACCAGCTTCGCACGGCGGATACACCTCGCAGTAGGGGTCTGACTCAGGGTCACAGTCTTCACCTGGAGGAGCCAGCTGAACCGGCGCTGGTGGACCACCTGGTGTTCCACCTGGCGGTGTGCCTGGCGGTCTGCCTGGTGGTGTGCCTGGTGTTGCACTTGGCGGCGCGCCACGTGGCGCGCCTGGAGGCCCTCCTGGCTGCCTTGGAGGTGGAGGTGCTGGCTCATCAACAGGTGGCGTGTTGCCATCAAGGTTGCATTCAGGGTCGTCGTCAGGGTTGCAGCAGCTGGGGTCACCAGGCGCGCAAGAATCAGCAGGTGGCGAGCTATCGTTTGGTGGACTAGTATCAGGTGGCGCGCATGAGGGGTCATCCGCCGCACACGGACTGTCACAACTTGGATCATCAGGTGCGCAGTCACTAGGAGCACTAGGCGGCGAACTGGGGTGGGCACCAGGTGTCCCGGCTGGGGGTGGGCCACCTGGCTGGGCACCTGGTGTACCACCTGGTGCTCCAGCCGGAGGTGGACGTGGCTGTGCACCTGGTGTTCCACCTGGAGCCCCAGCTGGAGGTGGGCCACCTGGCTGAGCACCTGGTTGGGTTCCACCTGGTGCTCCAGCTGGAGGTGGAGGACGTGGCTGTGTACCTGGCGTTCCACCTGGAGCCCCAGCTGGAGGGACACCTGGCTGAGCACCTGGTTGGGTTCCACCTGGAGCTCCAGCTGGAGGTGGGCCACCTGGCTGTGCACCTGGCTGTTGACCAGGTGTGTCGGTGCCAGGATCGCACGTGTCATCGACGTTGGGGTCACAAGGCGGCGGCGTGTTATCAACTGGAGTACACTCCGGGTCAACATCAGGATTGCAGTCCTGCAGCAACCGACGCCTGCGCCAGTTGGCATTCACGAAAGACACGTATGCCGCCGATTGGACATTGGAAGTGTCGTCACCCGAGTCCTCCAAAACCACGCAACGGTCGTCTTCATCTTGGGCGATGGACATCACGTCGCTGCAGGCGACGCCAGATAGGGAGTACCCGAAGGTGCCTATGAACACAAAGGTACTCTCAAAGTATGCGTGTGCGCGAGTCAGTGCGTGCCTGCGTGCGTGCTTGCATGTGATCACTGTATAGGTGTGTTCATACTTCATGCTGCTATACAGCTGCAGCCTCAATGATTGCTATCAGCGTTTTCAACATGCTTTGGTTGAGTCGTCGCACAACATGTACACATTGTTGCTGTTGTAACCAACCAACAACATGCACAAGGCCTTACCGAAAAAGAATGGTGCCGTAGACGAGAGTGCCAGTCTCTGATACGTCGCGTTCTTAATCTCCTGCCTCACAGCGGTCTGAACAGTGACAACACCGAGGTTGCCGATCGTCACGTTGTACGGCCCCTGTTCAGCAAAGCTGTGCTTCGTCTCATCGATCATCACAAACACGTCCAGGGACCCGTCCACGAGAGATGATAGCACGTCGCCGCGACCCAAATGAGAACCGCTGATGGCCTCGCCGGATCTGATAGCAAAAGTGTTGATACGAGTGCGGATACGCATGTTGGTACACAAGCGGCTTGAGAGTGTGTTCAACACACATGCATGCACACTTACTTTCCACCATCCACGGTGAGTTCTTGACGTCTGCCTGACTTGTTGGCCGCACGAATTACTCGCACCTGCATGCACGTACACATCTAGTTACACGCTATGTTCAACTGCATGCACGTGCTCACTCAACAGTCGAGTATCAAACCTTTTCTGCGTTGACGGTGTCGGCATCCAACACAACATAATAGGGGGAGCCGTTGGTGTCCATGGTGGGGAAGGGCGTGTAGTTGTCTACGGTGACGTTGATCCGCCACGCACCGAGCTTGTTATCAAAGGGGGCTTCTTCGGTGCGGGGATCGATGTAACCCTCCGCCTGAAAGTTGCACACGTACACCTGGTCCTTGTTCTTCTGGGCCATCTCATTGTACTACACACATACACATGCACACAAACATGTTAGCGTCTACCATCCATAGTAACATATGGAGATGTGCGCACGTGTGCGTGTGTGCGCGCGTGTGCGTGTGTGCACGCGCTTGTGCCCATGCGTATGCGTGTGTGCGTGTGCGTGTGCGCGTGTGTATATGTGCAAGAGCATGTGCTCTTGTTTACTTACCAGCACATCTCCCGGGCACGGTGTGCAGCTCCCCGACACCGCATTCACCATCTGCGTCCCCGCGTACGCGTCCAGCGACCCCACGAACCCTTTCACGGTCGTCTCGCCCGGCAGCAGGAACTGCTCGCAGGGCTCCGACACCGCGATCGACGACGCCGTCCAGGGCTTCACCGTGTTCTGGAGGTTCTTGTAAACGAGGGGGTTGGTGCAGTTGCCGCTGCTGGAGCAAACCTGTTGGAGGACACAGTGAGAAGTGTGGCTTATTGCAGTCTACAAAGTTGGAGCATAACCACAAGGTCAAAGTATGGTGGACATGTTGGTTTCTCGTGTGTGTGTGTGTGTGTGCTCTTGCGCCCGTGCAAGTCTCATGGTAGCACTCCTCGTTATGGGTGCAGAAAGCATTGTTTGTCGAAGTTGGGACCGTTAATGCACACACACAGCAGTGACCTGGCCAGAGTAGCAGCCGTAGACTGCGACTCCCGATGCGGCGCAGTCGGGGTCCCACGCCCCGCATCCGCAGTGGCAACCGTCGTTGTCGCGCGACGCCCCCGAGTTGTACCACGCGGCCTTGCACACCCAACCTGACGGGGGCTCGGTCGAGTACGACTACACACAACCCAACGGTGAGACAACATACACGCTTGAATTTGGTGATAGAGATGTATTAGACTTACTGTTGCTGTGGAGCCGTCGACAGCAGACTTGAAGTCGATTGGATTCGGCCTCTCGACCTTTATTGCCACCGCATTCACAGTGGCATTGATGCCAATCACGTTCACCTGCATTGACACAACATCAACAACATACCCACATGTCACCCTCTAGCAGCACACGTACCCACACCTACATACCCGCTCTGTCCCGGCCATGCCGGAAAGAATGAGTTGAAACGGGAAGCATCGGCTATCATCAGGAGCAGTAACAAAGCGCGTGGAGGTGTTGGAGTCAAATATTGGACTTGGCAAGAACATTGTTGCACACATTTGTTGGCGCAATTGTTGGCCAGCTGTATCAGAAAGGATGATTGTCGTGTCGTTGATGCCGGGAGGCTTGATGAACCACTTGTTGAAGTCGATGGATGTGTATTCCATTGATGTGGACAGTGAACCGGATGAAGAAGAACCAAAGCGTTGACGTGCACACATCGTGGACTGAACAGTGTGGTTGAAGTTGTTCACGTAGGTGACGGCCATCTTCCAGTCAAGCATACCAGCATCGCTGTTCGTGAAGTCATCCTGCCACAATGTGTGCATCAGTGCGTATTTGTGCGTATCACTCATGCACAGGTTTGCTGCCATAGCACACATCCACCCACACACACACACACACCCAAAACGCATATATATACACACGCAGATGCACACGCATGCAAAAGCACGTGCGTGCATGCGTGCGTGCGTGCGTGTGTGCATGTGTACGTGCGTGCGTGTGCGTGTGTATGTGCTGCACCTCAAGTTCGCTTATGAGTTGCGCGTCGGTGAGGTTCGCCCGCAAAACCAACAAGTTCAGGAACGCCTGCGTGGAGTTCATCCTTCCAACGGTCCCCACAGCTGCACACGCCCCAAACACGCATCATCAGAACCCAACCTTCAGTAATAACAATCATCCTCACATCTAACTCACTCCCACTCGTCTTCTGGAACACGCTGGGGTCCCACGTGCTCGTCCCCGCCGCCAGCGTCGACAGCGTGTCGTCCCCCTGAAGAGAACGCGGCAGGTAGCCGTACGGCTTCGCGCCGGCGCCCTGCACGGTGTCCATCTGGCGAGCGTGGACGAGACTGACTTGGAGCTGGCACTTCTTCAGTCGCGCGAGATCAGCCCTGCAAGTCAGCCAGTCAAGTCACAAACATGTGCTTTGCGTTGTAGTGAGCTGATGCATCGGCAAGTACTGTGGCAAGGCTCCTAGCAATCAATGCATGCATGCGCGTGTGAAGCAAGCACGCGCACACGCACACGCACACGCACATACCTTGCAAAGCGTATGTACAGTGTTGCTTGGTGCGGGGGCATGAAGGACCCGTTCCTCGGGTCTTCTGTCAAAGCCTGTGTATGTGATACCAAGTTAACCAACCATCCTGTTGCATACGCATACACGCCAACACTCACTACCTACCTTGATGATCTCAGGGTAGAACTTGTGCTGCCGTTGATCCTGCAGCAGTTGTTCGACAGCAATCGAAAGGTTGCGCCCGACATCGGGAGTCAGCATGGACAAATCTGTAGGGAAAGTCTCTATCGGCACCTCAAACTGGCCAAAGGCCGCCACCGTGTGCGGTAAACTTGCATCTGGATCCCCAGAACTGTCCATAAACCAAGTGGTCAGTAATCACGCGCATGCAGTACACGCATGCACGCACGTACGCACACACACACACAAGCACGCGCACGCGCATGTACATGCACATTCACAGAGACACACACATACGCACACGCGCACACGCGCGTACACACATACACGCGCGCGCGCACGCACGCACGCACACACACACACAAGTGAGGTGGGACACTACCTCATGCGGTCGTCATAGCCAAAGTTGTCGGCGATATCGATGCGCTGGAGCGAGGGCGCGCCCTGTTCGAAGAAGATGATCTCGTTCTTCACCAACACGTCGATGGAGGGGAAGTCGAGCGTCACGGCCTTGCCATTGGGAGTCACCTGTCAAAGAGGACATGTGTGTGTGCGTGTGCGTGTGCGTGTGCGTGTGCATGGGTGGGTGCGTGCGTGGGTGCGCACAGTGTGCGTGCTGCAGAGTTACTCATAACATGCGCGTGTATGTTGTGTCACACTGTGGTTACTCACCTTGAGGTGGTAGTGCGCGAGGTCGCCTGTGATGGACAGGCTGTACGCGTGCGCCCACTGGTAGGCGTTCCAGCACAGCATGGCGATGAGCGCGAGCCGGCACACCGACGCCAGCAGCGCGCCCGTCGCCGTCTTCTTGTTGCGGAAGCGAGGGTCCTTGTAGAACTCGCCTGCAAGGTGAGGTTGCTTGCAATCATCAAAGTGAATATGTTGATTGAAGTGAGAGATCAGACACGTAAGTAAACTGATGAACATAAGGCTGAGTATGTGCATGGAGCAGACTGACACATCAAGAGGTACAGCCAAGTGATTGCGGAGTCTTGCACCCAAGTGTTGTGTACGTTCCATTACTTGAAGCTTACTGAACACTGCATAATAGACTTTCTTTTCTTCGCTTTTAATGCAAGAAAAGAGCTCAGTGACCTACTGCTCACCTCCGTAGCCATCCAGCTTGAGCAGCTTCGCCCTCCACCCTTTGAGCGGTTTCGCGTTCTCCACCTCCAGTTTGGCGTTCTTCTCCTCGTACCCTCCCTGCTCGTACTTGGTGTTGATGCGCGGAAGCAGCTTCCCCGCGGTATCGTCAGCGCAGGGGTCGTCGCATGCGCCCTGCTGCTTGCTGTCGTCATCGCACGCGTCGGGGGGGGATGAAGCGCCTTTCTTTAAGGAGTTTTGCTTCTTTGTTGAGGGCTCCGGGACCACTTTTGAAAATGACACGTCACTCGGCACAACCTACATAACATGGTGGTGGCGTCAATAAGCTGCTCCTACAGATGCTTAATAAACAAAAAAAAGTAGAGAAATGTATGTGCATACATGTACACAAGTGCATACACACATGCGCACGCACGCATGCACGCACGCACGCACGAAACAGATGCATACACAGATATTCACGATACGATTGTCTTCACCTGGCCTCCTATGACTCTGGGCATGCGTATGCCATTGGTGTTGTTGTTGATCTCGTTGTCGTTGTTGTTGTTGTTGTTGGCGTGCGGGTTAGAAGGCAGCGGCACGCCGAGGGGGCTTGTGATCTCCTCTGCGAGGTCGTCTGTGGTGCCGTTGTTGTAGTTGGCGCTGTCAACCTTGACGACCGCGGTTTCGTCTTGCACCGGTGAGAGAGCAGCACCCCTGTTTAGTGTACGTTTGGTTGTGTGCTCTTATGGCAAATTGCAATAGTCAGTCAGTTCGTGACATAGTATGGTCATTGACTTGTATGAATGTTCTCAACGGTCCGGTCCTTGTTCTTGCATGTTTGTGATTGCTTCGTTACTACCACTACTCGTTACAGTGTGGCTGTCGTCGATGGTTGTGCACATGCACCACATTCATGCTTCTGTGTGTGGGTGTACCGGTGTGCGTGCGCAAATGTGCACAAGTGTGTGTGCTTGTGTGCGCGTGCATGCTTGCGCGCTTTTGCATGCGTGTGGGCATGTCGACGCGCGTCTTACCCTACATTCATCATATGCTTACACCCATCAAGCTTACCTTCTCGGGCTTGCACCGGGACTCTCAGTGTTGAGATAGTCATACCTCCCATCAGCATCCTAGCACAACGTAAAGAAAGCATCAGACTTCGCCGCACCCCAACACTCAACCATTCCGCTGATGTTCAGCTGCCTTTTGCGCACGCGCACACACACACACACCTGCAAAGGGGAGACCCGTCGTGGTTTCATCTTCTGAGGTGGCGTCCTGTTGCGAGCTGTGAAGGACATTCCAAGCACAACGACCACAGCTGTTGCTGAGACTGCGGCTGTCTCCTCCGCCCGCTATGCATGCCTCTCAACTTGATGTCTTGCTTGTTTGCTTACTCACGGCCTTTCTCACCTCCCTGGCTTGCACTGAACAAATGGAAACAACACAGGAGCCTGTTACCAGTCAGGTAGTCGATATACTTGGTACACTTTATGTGATCATCTTGACAAGGGCGATGACAAGCACAGCAACATGACCAGCAGCAAATACCCACGCACTTGCTTGTGATCTTTCTTCTCCTTCACACCAACCAGGAGGAAGAGCCGGCGGCAGAGCTGCTGGAGAGCCCAATGTTGGCTGAATGAATTTTCTCAAATCCTAAGTCCTGCCTGGGAACCGATAGCCGATAGAAACCCTAATTGACATCACGACCGCCAACGTCAAGCAGCAGGGCGCTGAGGAGGTGCACACCACACTGGACACACCAACCGTGGGCAACGTTTTGCTTCCGGAACAAAAACATGTCCTTCCGTCACGTGAGCAGCAACGAAACGGAAGGACAGGGGCGTGGAATCTGGAAAGCTTCCTTCCATAGTGAAACCCTAGATCTCTAAACCCTGACTGGCCTAAACCCTGGCAAGTCTAAGCCTTGTGGGCGGCGAAGGAGGAGGCGGCGGCGGTCGCCGTGGTGGCGGGGGCAATGCGGCGGGCGGCGCCGCTTTTGGGGACTAGGCTGCGGGCCGCCCACGCAGCCGCCCGCCGCCGGGCTGGTTTGGCCTCTTCAACTGGGAGCAAAGGATCTCCTCCAACTCCGCCGAAGCAAAACGGTGCTCAAGTACATCAGCCACAGGTGCCATGCAGAGACCAATGCAATGCATGCTCTGTTATTATTGCAGCATGAGCACATCACGCCGATGGTCCCGTCATGCTGGGAAAAATGCCGGTTGTTAACTCCATCAATTTCAGCGGTGTAAGCTGTCGGTATTGTATGGGACACATGCAATAACGCTTTCCCAAGGCTGATGCCTTTATCTGTGTTTCATGTTTGTCGACAATGCATGGTTATTGACAGACGGTGAAAACTTTTGCAGTTCGTAAGCAGCACCATTGCATTGTGCACAAGCAATGATTTGTGTAATGCTCTTTGCATGTATGTCAGCCAAGTCGCCTGTCACTGCGGTCGCATTGGCATGACGTCCCTGACAGACAAACGCACTCATACGAGCCAATGAGTGTGCTGCATCGTGCGTATCTTCGCCAATGTAGGTGTAGGATAGATGCATCCATGCAGTGCAAGTGTTTGCAAGGCATCATTTTTCCAGCATTACCATTGCCGCCAAAATTTATAGCGTCCCCACAGTGAGTTTGCTTCACAGGCAAAGCCTAAGGCTTCGGGGCCTGCCGCTGCCCCGACAGCACCAAAACCATCGACATCTGCACCTTCTGCACCACCGGCAGCTGGACCCATCACGCCGCCACCCCCACCCCCACCTGCATCCTCAAGGCGGTGGTTGTGGACTTCCCTCACAGCAGCAGCAGGGTTGGCGCTTGGTGTTGGTGCTGTATATGTGGACCCTTCGCGTCTGCCACCTGCGTTGCAACCATGGCAGGAACAACTGCGGCAGCTGCCTGCGAACCTGAAGTCTACCATAGGCCAAAATGAGGCATCAGACAAGCAGCAACAGCAGCAGCGGCAGCGGCAGCGGCAGCAGCGGCAGGAGCAGCAGCAACAGCAGCGGCAAGAACAGCAGCAACAGCAGCGGCAGGAGCAGCAGGAGCAGCAGCAGCAGCAGCATGGGTCGTACATGCGTGAACATCAGGAGCAACCACAGGAACAGCCTGTCACATTGCAGGACACCAATCTTTCAGGACATGAGGTTGAGCAACTGCAGGCTGCAGCAGTTGAGCAGTTCGCTGATGCGCAGCGTGAGCTGCGGTCGCATTCAGAGACCGCCAAACATCATGCTGAAGCTGCAGAAACGTTCATTGATGGCCACATCAAGTCACAAAAGTCAGCTGCAGCGGTGCGTTGCGTTCTGTCTTATGGCTTACAAAGCTGTCCAGTTGTGTCGCATCACGCACATATAGTTAACTAAAGGCAGGGTGGCAGTCGTGCAAGTGGCCAAAAGCTGCAACTCATGTCTGCTCCTAATATGTAGTATTGTGGCAGCTTGAAGTGGAGAGCACAAACACTGGCAACTCAAACTTCGTTAAACTGCAGTCGTCTCCGCACCGGATTGAAAGCATGGAGGAGGCGGGTACAGACAAGAAGGATACTCGGGAGTCGATGCGGGAAGCGGCGCAAAGCAGAGATGCTAGCCCTGCTGGATCAGGTGAGGTGTAGCAGTGGCACGGATGGTTTGGTAACAGGCAACAATTGCCCGCCATGATCATGGTTGTGTCACTGCAGTATAACATTGGTATTTGGTACATGTCACACTCGTTTGTGAGAGTTTTTGGATCACAAGCATGCGCAATAATGCCGTTTGCATTGATTGGGAAACTACAGGTGTTGCGGAGGCTGCAGCGGCTGTAGCTGCTGCAGCGGCACAGTCAGCTGCGCAAGACGCCAGCCGTTTGCTTGCTGACATGCGAGCAGAAGCGGAGGCACGCGTGGGCCTTCCAACAACATCTGCGCAACCATCACTGAGCGAGCAGAGCACTGTAGCTGTGGATGCACTGCTGGAAAACGCTAAACAACAACAGCAAGCCGTGGAGCCCGCTAGTGTTGATGGGGCAGAGGGTGAACGTGCTGTGTCAGAGGACGTTGGCGCGGTTGAAGAGTGGCGCAGAGCGCAGGGCCTAGTGCTTGTTGAAGCCATCCGAGCCGCGGAGCAGCGGCAAGCACAAGCTGATGCTATCAAGTTTAATGAGGTTTTGAAGCAACGAGATGATGAGACAGCGCGTGCCCTGCAGGCCGCACATGATGAAGCAGCTCGTCGGGCTCAGCAGGTACAATCTTAATAAATGCTGTTGTTGTCACGTTGGCTGAGGGTTTTCGTGCGTGTCCACACAGGTCAAGCAGCTTCAGGAGAGGTTGGAGGTCGGCACGAAGGCAATGAGGTCGGCACTTGAGGAGCAGCGGCGCGCGGCGGAGTTGAGGCTGACACAGGCGCTTGCACACAAGGAACAGGACGCGCAGGCCAAGGTGGAGGCCGCTATTGCTGACGAGCGTGTCAAGACAGAGGAGGGCCTGCTACAGGAGCGCATGGGGCGCATGAAGGCCATTGATGATCTTCGGATGAAGGTCAGCCGGTTGTATTGGGATGCATGCCCTGAGGATGTTGAAGATGTACTACATGCAAGATATATGCAAGACATGCAAGATGTGCAAGATGCAAGATGTATGCAAGATGTACTACATGCTACACAATGGCCATGTTGTTGTCCTTTGCATCGTTGCAAAGGCAGCACGCACCAAGACTGAGTTGTTAGCTACTAGAATGTTTACTACGAACACTCTTATCACTGGCATGGTTTGAGGGTATGTGCCACTAACAATCTCACTTGCCTTTCCAGATCAATGCATTGCAACAAGCATTCAGCCGGAGATCAGATGAGGCTCACCAGTCTCACAAGGCTCACATGATCACCATGGGCGCATCGGCCTTGAGCGCAGCGGCTGATGAAGGCCGGCCGTTCAAGGCTGAAGCCGAGTTGCTCCTTTCTGCCTCACACTCTGATGAGGAAGGCGACCCCTTTGTGTTGGCTATCCTCTCCTCTCTACCGCACGAACTGGCTGAACGGGGAGCACCCACTCGCACGCAGCTGGCCGACCGATTTGCACAAGTGAAGCGTAATGCACGACAGGTTTGTTGCCATGCAATGTACAGCAGACAAATTGCACCATTTTAAGCATGTAGTGAGCCCCCAATGCAAGTAGTAAGCTTATGTGATTGCTAAGGCTGCATGACAGGTTGCCTTAGTACCAGAAAATGGCGGTGGTGTCCTGACATATGGACTCGCACATGTAGCTTCCAAGCTGAAGTTGCCAGAGTATGGTGCCTATTTGCCTGAAGGTATGCCACCCATGCATGATATGCCACACACAAGTCGAGTCACGCTTGTTTCCCGCTAACTCCCCTTGTCCAGGAGGCGGTTCAGAGGCAGTTCTAGCGCGTGCGGAAGCTCATCTCACAGCTGGGAACCTTGCTGGTGCAGCTGATGAGTTGCAAAGCGGACTTGCGGGTAAGTGTAGGTCGTTGACATGTAATGTTTTCGATGCACATGTCATCAACTCATTAGGCTTGTATGTGCTGTCTGCTGCGACAGGGTCAGCGGCATCAGCAGCTGCCAAGGATTGGGTTGCGGCAGCGCGGGAACGCGCACTTGTAGAGCAAAATCTGGCTGCTTTGAGAGCACATGCTGTCACTCTTGCCGCTGGCCTAACGTAGCACCACACTGGTGTGCTGCATTTGCTGTGCCATATTGTGGAATCCCCGAAGAATTCCTGGCTGCGCCTCACAAGACATTGCATGCGTCCGATGATTTCGCAAACAAGTTACAAGCACAACCTGGAATGTCTTCTCAATGTGACGCTAAATACATAATGGCTTGGCTCAACTTCAATCTGAAATAAACCATATCACGTCACCCGTCGTAGTGCATTTGAGTTGCCCAAAATGTGCCATTAAGTCTCTAGTCCATCATCAAGTGGTGAATATAGTGCAGAAGACAGTGTTAGTAACAATGCTGTCAGCTACTGCTACTGTCTGCGAATATAGCAACAATGGTAAGCGGTATAGTACAAGTCTTTTGCTCAACTCTGACTGTGTACACGAAACTGTACTGAGAAAAGCAGGACGCAGGCCATGTGTCCCCAAGCGCTATTTTCACGGGGCTGGCAGACCACACAAAGTAGTCATGTGCGTCCACGCCCACAACAAGCTGTAGACTGTACACCTTTAATGGTTAGATGCGAAGGTGGATGTAGGCAACGGCGGGCGCGTAAGCGTTGGCGCCTGAAGCTTGCGCTTGCGTGGCGTGCCGCCCTCATCATCAAACCCGAGCGGATGGCTCGCAAGAGGTCCCTTTGTCGGGGCGTACATCGCCTCCAACATGGGATCACTCTTGTAAGCGGGTGCCGGCACGTCCTTCACCTTGTTGGCACGACGCCGACGCCGGCAGCAGTACACACCCACAATGGCACCGATGATGACAAGTACAAGTAGCAAAGCTCCACCCAAACCAGCCCCGAGGGCAATGCCCAACGCTGAGGACTTCTTGGCGGAAGGGGATGTGGCCCCACTACCACCAGCGTTACTGCGTGTGGATGCGGGGAGACATGTGGCGCTACCCGAGTCGCGGTACCAACTTGTAGCACATTCAGAGCAGTCCGTGCCGGTATAACCACTATAACAAGCACATGTGCCACTCGCGGCGTGACACACGCCGTGAGCGCTGCACTGCTGACCGTTGGTGTTGGACAGGGGGCACATCACGAGGGAGTACGGGCAGTCCAATGCACAACATGTGGACACGCCGTCCTCCCCGCACCTCTCACCCATCTCGCACAACCTGTTGCCGCACACGCCCTCCGCCGTCACGTTGGCCACCGCGTCAATAGTTGTGTCGGTACCGGCGAGTTGTCCACCCGAAGCCGCAGAGAGAGCCGTGCTGATCTGGTTCAGACCCAACGCACCCGAAGAAGTGGAAGTACTCGCCTTGTTGGGATTGTATTTGAATGTGATTGTGCCTGTTGTGCCGCTTTGCAACAAACGTCGTCGCCTCCAACCAGCGCTCGTGTACTCGCCAGAATCAACCGTCTCAATTGTGCTCACGTCCGCACCCAACATGCTCGCCAACCCGTACTCTACCGTCCCATACTGCAGAAGAAAGGTTCCAACATCAGCATCACTGATGACCAATCACATTGCAACATGTAGGCCTTCTCCAAACCATTGCACTACACTATGGTGTGTATGTGTGTATGTACAGTGCATCATAGTGCAGAGCGGCAGAGTCAAGTGTTGTATCGTAGAGTTACAAACATCATGTATGGTACATATGGGTTGTTACATGATGTTGTACACAGCCACCTTATGGTGTGATTGCGGCAATATGTATGTACCTGGCTTGAAGTGCTTGCGTTGGCGCCATCGTTCTGCACCGTGCTGATATGAAGCACGGCGACCGTGGCGCAGCTCGTCCCGTCCCCGTCGCACACGCCGCATGTGTCGATGTTGCCGCTCTTGCAGCAGAGGCCGCCGTAGTCGAGGACGTCGCAGCCGGCGCCGGCGGCATCAACGGAGGAGGAGAGGCCATCGCACACGCCCAACGCATCCAACACACCACTGGATGAGGAGACAACACACACATGAGCACCATTGCAAGCATGATTGAAGAGGGACAGCATGACACACGCACGCACGCGCACGCGCACGCACACACTGTGCTTTGTCACCCGTCCTCTCACCTTTCACAGCACATTGCGTCCTTGTCTAAGACTGCCTCACCGCCGCTGCAGCACATGCCAACCTTGTCGACGGCCGTCGTGCAGCACCTGGCAGAATACAATGAGAGGGTTGAGTAAAGCTTGCCACAGTATCATGCTATGCAGCACTCCGTCCACGTGCATGCTTGAACGTGCATGTATGTGTGTATGTGTAACTCATACCTTCCAAGGATATCGATCGCGTGTCCTTCGCATCCAGGCGGCAGCTGGCAGTACTTTCCAGTGTACCCATCCCCGCACGCGCACTTTGCGTTGGCACACACGCCATGTCCCGAGCACCCCTCTCCATTACAAAAATCACACGGGTCCGTGCCACACTCCATCACTTCAGGTAGTTTCAGCACCCCCTGGCAAGAACCTGACGAGGCTGCGTTGCTGCCATCAGAGGCCTGGCAGGTGACCTGACGGGCAGCGAAGCCGCCCCCGCAGGTGCGTGAACAGGGACCCCAGGACCCAACATTCCAACCGTACGTCACGCAGGCACCCTGGTGACAACCACGGGACTCCGCTGGCTTGGAGGAGGAGATACACATACCCACATCCACAACACTACTTGTTGTGCTGTCCACGCACTCTACGGTCCGTGTCTGCGTGCCTCCCCCGCACACTTTGGTACAGTTGCTCCACGCCGTTGTGCGCCAATAATGCTCGGGACACGTCTGCGTGCTACAACTTTTACTCGTCGGGTACGCGTCCAAGTCGTTGCACTTTGTCGTTGGGTCTGTCGGGTACGCTCCCGTGGTCGCATCAGCACACAAAACGGTGCGGTATTGCGTCCCCCCGTCGCAGGTGGCGTCGCACTCGGTCCACGCGGAAGAGTACACGCCGTAGCGAGAACAAGGGATGGAGTTGCACTGTCTATATGCTACAGGAGCAGTTAGAGAAGCGCAGTCTGAGTCTGATGCAGTTCTTCCGTCGCTGTAGCCGCAAACTACTGTCCGGACCTGAGGGGACATGTGCACACGCATCAGTACCACATGGAGGTTTGTCAAGTGGTGGTGGTTGAAAGTGCGCGCGGCCATGTCTTGAATGAAGTTGTCAAGCAATAATGGTACGCACGCACGCATGCACACATGCTGCTATGGGTCAGCTTGTAAAGACAAGTGTGTGTACAAGTGTGTACATGCGTGCGTGCGCGTGCGCGTGCCTGTGCGCGTGTGCGCGTGTGTGTAAGAGAGTGCGTGTTAGTATGTTTATGTCTGCCACTCATAGACAAATTGGTTGTCTCACCTGAACACCACTTCCGCACGGTTGCGAGCACGGCGTCCAATCCGACGCGAACCACGCCGCCTGTCCGTCACTCAACGCCCTATTATCCCCACTACTCCCACTATCTCCACTCCACCTCTGCGGCGAGCTGCACTCATCGCTACAATGCTTGGGTCCATTCTTCACAAACCCTCCATTATACATATCAAGCGCTAGTTTCGCCAGATACACGGCCGCCAAGTCGTTGAGTCTGAATGAACACTTGGGCAAAGCTTTGGTTGAACACCAAGTGAGTAATGTGTCTATTGGAGTCTTGTCGCAACCGTTGGCGACATTGATTGAAGAGGTCACGAAGGAACGGCCGAGAGAGTAGAAAGGGTCGCCGGAAGTGCTGCCGAGGATGTTTTTGTAGGAGACGCCGCAGACGGAAGAGGTGGAGGGGATGGATTTGGGCCAGGAGTTGGACTTGGTTTGCCACCAGTTCTGGAAAAGAGAAGAGGCGGTGAGGGATGCACACACGTACGGGCACGCATGCATGCATATGCAGTCACACACGCACACGCGCATGCGTGCGCATACACATGCGAGCGTGTGTCACAGAGACACATACACACACAGAGATACACACGCACGCACGCACGAACGCCAAGTGTAACTTGTTTCTTTGTTTGTTTCAAGACATTGCAATACCTGAGTGTATGAGCAGGTGGTTGTTGTTGGAGACGGGGTTGGCGTAGAGCTCACTGTGCAGGCTGTGGAACAAAGCCATCGCACATCAATTAATACTATCAACTCGCGACACACACAACACAAAGACCACAAAGTCCATCATCTCACACCTGGCAGCGCATCGTTGCCGAGGTTCCAATTCCCCAACAAATTCCCGATTGTGACGGCGTCATCGTTGTCATCGCTGTCATCATCATCATCTATGCCATCAAGATCACTGATACGACTTTTATACAAACACCTCTTCTCCAACATACTCTTGGCTTTGCGCGTAGACTTGATAAGATAATCGTGCGTGCACCCGTTGGCAATGTTGAGACTGGCAGAGATGTAATGTTGGGCCAAAAAGGTCCAGGGACTTTTTCCAGGATCGGATGTGGTGTTCCCGAGGACCTCCACCCAACTCTTCCCGCAAAGGGACTGAGGACCCTTCACGGGCCAGCCTCGGGACCTCCAGTAAGAGGGGTTCCAGACACAGTCTCCGCAGCAAGTAGGACTTGGGCTGGGAGCAGGACTATTTCCAACATCACCACCGCCAACATTATCATCATCGTGTTCAAAGTTGCACACATCGTCGATATCATCGTCATCGCCAGTCGTATCATCATCGTTACAGCGTGACACGCCTTTCTTCCCGCGGTTGAAATCACTCAGGGCCGATATGACGTGTAATGCTTGCACCGTGTTGTTGTTCATGAGTTGCTTGTTGCATGACGAGCACGCCCACTTTGCCCATATGATGTTGTCCGCGACATCATCCGTATCAGCTCCATTATTCACATTCAGCGTGGCGCACGCCAACTCTTTCCCGAGCGATATCGACACATCCGAGGCTTGCGCCGAGGTCCCGAACCAGGTCTGGTAAGAAGTCCCGCAAAGGGACCAAGAGGAGGATGAACCCTTCCAGGACTTGGGATTCTTCCCCCACCAGGACTTCTTACGCACGCAACCGGAAGGTGTTTGTGTGCCTTTGCAACCGGTAATGCCACACACGCCGGAGACTGAGACGGTGCCACGCACGGTGGAAGGAGAGGTTTGGTCCAACTCGATGGTGGCGACGCCGGTCGTGTACTTGCCGGGCAACTCAAGACTGTACTCGACAGTCATCTGTGCAGGCATATAGAGTGAGATTGTGCGTGTGTGGGTGTGGGTGTGGGTGTGGGTGTGCGCGTGCATGCGCAGGCAAGCGTCTATGTTGGTGTGTGCATGCATGCGTGCGCGTGTGTAAGTGTATTTGTTAGTGCGTGCAAGCACCAACATGCATGCATGCATATAGGTGGGCACGCACATACATGAGTATGCAAGAATGTCAGATTGCCAAAATGTGACTACAATATTTGTAGTGCAGGTTTGAGTGTGTATTGAAACCTGTGTTGAGTCGCTGAAGCCAAAGTCCCACAGAAACATCCTTTTCCCATTCACCGTCACGATCTCCGCGGTTCTTCCCGTCCCTTGCGGTCCCCACGCAATAGTATCAATCGTTCCCGCCACGCACGTTGGCAACTGCACTCTGAACCCCGACACTTGTGACGAAGACCCACTCAACCTCTTCAACGTCCACGTGAAGCGTGTGACGTTGGACTTGACATCGTAGCGAGAGCACTTCTTGTTGAAGGTGACCCAGAGACCGTTGGCTTTGGGAGCGTCCCATTGGGGACTGCATGTTGTGTCGGAGGGGGGGGAGGAGGNGTTAACATCTGGACGGCCATCGTTGCCTGAGGGTTGTGCCGGTCTGTGTTTTTGGACATGAATGGTGAGGCCGGTGGATTGGTAGCAGAAATGGCTGATGTAATCACGGAAACGGCTTGGGTATCTGGAGGGGGGAGGGGGGGGAGGAGGGGGAGGGGGAACATCATCGGCGCACTGGGGAGGGCCACGCTTGCCCCCGCACCAATCATCGAGGTCCTGCAGGTGCATCGCACTGTCACTTTCACTCTCACTCTCACTCTCTTACACGCATACGCACACGCACACGCACACGCACACGCATACCAATGGGCGTACACGCGCACGCGCACGCACGCACACACGCATACCTTGATGGCATTCTTGATCTTTGCCCTGTCATCGTCATCAGCATCATAGCCATTCTTGTTGCTGTAACCGCTATAACTCTTGCTGTTGACTTTGCACTTCTTCAGAGCCACTTGCGCTACAGCAAAAGCCTTTGCCACAGCTTTGTTGTCACAACCAGTATTCTTATTCAGATACGCCGATACATAACTCCTCTGCAGATGTGCAATAAGTTTGTTGTCGTCATCATCATCATTGGTGTTGTCGTAGTCGTTGTCATCGTTGGCAGCATCCGACCACTTCTTGCCACAACATTTCCAGTCTTTTCCCCCACTCGGCCACTTGTTGGTGTACTTGCGCCAGTAATTGCGCGAGCGCACGCACGGCGTGGTGGATGTTGTTGGTGTTGGCGCAGGTGCAGGTGAGGGTGAGAGACCCTCGCCTGGACACAATTTGTTGTTGTTGTACGGCTTCACGGCATTGTTGAACGCCTCGAGGACGGCTGATACAGCAGTAGCTTGAGTTGTGTTCGTGCAGCCGCACGTGGCGAGTGTGGACTCGGCCCACGCGAGTGCATCAGCTACGGGTGATGTGTTCACGCCGTTGAGACCGTTTAACACGGCGCTGATATACTGCCTCGCAAGATTGATAACCACAGGGTTCTTTGTCTTCGGCGTCTTCTTCATGATGTACCACCACGACTTGCCGCATAACCTCTTACCACCATACTGCCCATTCGTTGGCCAGTTGAGACAATCCGCCCAATACCCGGGCGTGTGCACGCATATGTTGGGTGGAGGGGGTGGAGGTCCACTCGCCGGGGGCGGGTAACAAATTTCAGGTCCACATATAGAAGGAGCAGATACAATATTCCCAGAAGGCTCCACAATCTGCATGGCAACAGGTCCCAACCTCAATGCAACAGGGACCTCCACGGTGTAGTTGACCATCAATGTGGCGTCATCGGGGAACAAGAAGGCGAACTCGAGGAATTGTGTGCCAGCTACGTTGACGAGGTTCACACTGTTGCCGCCAGTGTTGGGGCCCCAGTTTAGGTCACCGGGACGGGTACCGAAACAGCAAGGGACCTCAATGCGGAAGGACCCACGCCCCACCTGATGTACATAGATACAAATCAGTAGTTACTTGGTGAACTAGTATAGAGACAATAGACACGAGTAATAGACAAAGACCAAGAAAAGTAACCAGCATTATTTGAAGTGGACTCTCAGACCTCTAAAGATGTACCCATTGTCATTTCAATATTACCTGAGTTGGGAACAGTGGCTGTCGCTTGACGAGGTAGGATATGAGTGTCTTTCGCGTGGCTGTGTTGTAGCTCCTATCCATATTCACCCAATATCCAGTGTTGCCATCATCGAAGTGCGGGTTGCAATCGGCGTCGGGTACAACTACTGGTGGTGCAGACACAGAGGCAATACCACATATGCTCGGGGCCTGGATGATGTTGTTGTTTGGTTGCACTATCTGCATTGCCACGGGACCCGTGGCGAAATCGTTGGCAACCTCAACAAAATATTGCACCATCATCTGCGTGTTGTTGTCGAAGCCGAAGGTGAACTCGAAGAAGTACACGCCGTTGATTGTTGTGATGGATGCGGCTTTGGTCTGACCCGCAGGTCCCCAGATTAGGTCCGCATTGGTTAGGGCTGTTGGGACCTGAACCCGAAACTTTCCCACCTGAGCATTGGCAATCTGACCCTGCCTTTTCACCTGCCAGGTGAAGCGCGTGCGGCCGTTCAACGTGGGTGAAGGCGAGTACCAAAAGTCCACCCAGTAGCCCTGCACGCCCGCGTCGAATGTTGGGTTGCAGTCGTCTCCACACGGGGGCGGGTAGTACGTTGGTGGAGGTGGAGGAGGTGCAGGGAGTGTGTAACATTGCGCGGGTCCACATACTGTCACCAATACAACATTGCCATTTGCATCGACCACGTGGGCCGTTACGGGAGCGAGCTGAACCCCGCCGGGGAGAGCCAACGTGTACGCGTTGCTGGAGAACTGCCATTCCAGATACAATACCCCGTTGATTGTGACGATATCCGCGTCCACAACGCTGCCGTCACGCGGACCCCACGCCAACAAGTCCGCGTTGTTGCCGAAGCAACACGGGACCGCTATACGGAAGGCCGAGAAGGGTGATGCGCGTGAGACAGAGTATGTGAGGATTGTAGCGCTGTCTGTTGTATCCACCACACGTGTCATGTCCACGCGCACGTCGCTGGACACGCCGTTGCTCGAGCATGACAGATCTGCAGGTGGAAGCGATGTTGTTGCCGGCGCGGGTGATATTGACATCAGGCCGCAGATGGATGGAGCTGATATCGTCGCCACGTTGTTGGGTGGGTCGAGTTGCATCGCAACGGGACCCGTAACAAACCCGCCGCCAGCTTTAAGTTGAAGAGAGTATTGCACCATCATCTGTGTGTCGGAGTCAAAGCCAGCAGTCCACTCAAAGAACACCACATTGTTTATAGTGGTGATGCGGGCGGTTTTACCCGCACCACTTGGGCCCCACGCCAGCGTGTTGGGGTCCACGTTGGCGTAGTTGCTCGGCAAACCCACCCTAAACTTCAGCACTTGTGCGTTGGCCACCTGACCCTGGCGCTTGACTTGCCAGATGAAGATAGTGTTGCCGTTGGCGTCGGGCGCAGGAGCGTACCAAAAGTCCACCCAATAGCCTTTGTCCCCTGCGTCGAATGTTGGGTTGCAGTCACTACCGCAAGGAGGCGGGTAGCTTGGTGGCGGGGGAGGCGGGAGCGGGTAACACGCCACGGGTCCACATATTGACCCGACCCGGATGAGTTGAGCCCCCAGAGGACTAATGATCTGAGCTTGAACAGGTGCAATCTGGATCCCCGTTGGCACGCTAAGCGTGTACGTCACCATCGCCACATCAGAAGTAGCGAACCCGAAGCTCCACTCAAAGTAACGCACACCACTTTCAGTGACGAGCCGAGCGGTGTTCCCGCTGTCACGTGGACCCCACTCGACCAGGTCCGTGCGGGACCCGAGACAACACGGCAACGCTACTCTGAAAGCGGCACCCGCCCCAACTTGTGCGTCCACCATAGGCTGTCTCTTCACTGTGTAGGAGAGGAGAGTGCGGCCTAAGTTGATGTCAACTGACTTCGACATCGAGAGCCAGTAACCGCCGCCTTGATCGGTTGTATAGTCAAAGTTGGGGTTGCACTGCTGATCTGCACACACACAACGGAAGCAAGTCAGTGACAGCTTTCATCACTATCAACGAGCAAGCAATCGTTGTATCCTACTCTCATCATATCACTTTTATCCCCCTCAACACGTAAACAAATGCGTGACACACGCACGCATGCAGATGCACGAACACACAGGCTTGCATGCACGCACACATGTATGCACAGGGTGGGCAAGAATGCTATGCTAATTGATATCAGCCGCAGCAGCGCCAGCAAGTGAGTGGGCAATCACACAAGTATACACAACATTTACCAGCGGGTGCTTGTGGTGGGAGGCCGATGGCTGTGATTCCACAGATGCTTGGCACGGGAACAGTGTTGGCTGTGTTCGAGCCCTGCAACGGGATGTTGATGCTTGCAGCTACGGGTCCAATGCTGAACGCGCCGGGAAGAGTGAGCGTGTACGTCACCATAATCTGCGTGTTGGTGTCAAAGGCAAAGTTCCACACAAAGAAGGTCTTGCCATCTATCTTTGATATCTGCGCGGTGTGGCCGGTGCCAGTGGGTCCCCACTGTATGGCACTGATATCGGTGTCCCAGACCACGTTGTTATCGGGTAGCTGGACTTGAAATCCTGTCGAGGGTGCGTTGGATATTGCCCCCTGGCGCTTGAGGTTGTACACAAAGGTGGTCGTGCCGCGGATATCAGGGTAGTAGCTGAAATCCAGCCAGAAGCCCTGTGTTCCCGCATCAAAGTTGGCATTGCATCCGTCGCACGGGTCCGTCGATATCACCGGGGCACCTGTCCCACAACCAGCGATGCCGCAGAGACCTGAGGCCCTAACGACAGCACCGGTAGCTGCACCCAAATCGACCTCGGCCGCGACGGGACCCGTGTAGAACACTTGTAAAGGAGCCACATAAGGCCCAACATCGGCCGCGACAGGGAGCTGCAGGGAGTAGACTACAGTCAGAGTGTTGACGTCGGTGTAATCGGAGTCCCACTGGAAGAAGCGCACGCCGTTGAGTTGGGTTATCTGTGCGGGTCCAGGCGGGGAGTACGCTATAGCTGATACGGGACCAGCGATGCAGTCGGGCAAAGGGACACGGAAAGCCGATATCGCCTGCGCACCTGAGGACCGAGTCACCGTCCACGAGAACAATGCCGCTGTCCCGCCAGCAGCCGAACCCCGCGTGAAGGACACCTTCATCCCCGTACCGACGTCCGTGTACGCTGCAGTGCAACCCGCATCTGACACAGACAATCAACTCAACTTCATCAGCCCCATGCAAGTTATTGATGTAGCGATCGAGTTTGAAAATATGGTTGCAAGGTTTCAACTGAATGCTAGATGTTGAGGACTGCCTCAATAATTGCTCCATCCTGTATTGAGTATGCAATTGACTCAGAAAGCGACTAAGGCGAATGTATCAACCTTCCAAAGACCTACTGATGGACTCAACCAGCTTCTGAACAAATAAAGGGACCATACGAATGATCAACCGATCCATTACTTTAGGCACTGACATGATGAGTACTGGAGTTCAGAAAGTGGTATCAACACGTGCATGATCGATCAACAGTGTACCTTGCAGCAGTGCTCTTCCTCCTACGTGCACTCCCCTCCCCTCGTCTTCTCTCACCACAGGTATCTCCTCCGGCACGTCGACGGGGAACTCCGCGTCGAAGGTGGTGTAGACCGCGTCGATGGGGATGCCGGCCAGCAGCTGCGGGGGGCCCTGCAGAGGGACGGAGGAGGCGAGGGAGGTGAAGAGGGCGAGGAAGAGGAGGAAGGAGGACGAGAGCCAGGAAGAAACACCTGTGGATGTAAAGGCGAGGGACTTGTGTGAGTGTGGGTGGGTGAGTGCATATATGCGATGGGTGTGCGTTGCAACAACCACTGTGGCGGCTGGTTTCAACTTGACACGCAGTGTGTGTGAGCGCGTTGTGAGGTTGAGTGTGTGTGGTCGTGATGTATAGATACACGCAGCCGAAGGCCATTGCATGGACTTGCGTGTGTGCGTGCGTGCATACACACATGCACACGCGTGCACATACACATACGAGCTTGCCGGGTATTGATGCAATGTGCACAGGTGTATCGCAGCAGCAAAACAATGGTGAACAACCACATCGAACGCTGCAGGGCGTTGTCGAACAGCAATCAGACAACATATGACGTGTGCTCGCAGGTTTGGTGCTCTGATCTGCGTTACAGATCAGCGATGAGCGATCTAAGCGGGGGATGGTGATTGATTGTGCACTTACTCTGAGATCTGGGCCGCCTTGAGGGGCGGCCCCTGGAGGTAGCCATTGAGGTGCGGCTACACCTCCGCCCACACCGCCACCGCCGCCGCCGCCGCCGCCGCTAAGGGGAGAGGAGGTTGTCCTCAGTAACAAATAAAAAACCGTCACGTGAGCCCTCGTCGGTTATTTATCATGCAATCCGGATCGTGCAGTTTCCTCGAAACAGGTTCAATCAGTGGAGGGTTGTGCGAACCGGGTCTGCAACTCGTTGACGTCGCAACGTGAACATCTCACGGTGACCAGCTGGCAGGTTAACATCTGGACGGCCATCGTTGCCTGAGGGTTGTGCCGGTCTGTGTTTTTGGACATGAATGGTGAGGCCGGTGGATTGGTAGCAGAAATGGCTGATGTAATCACGGAAACGGCTTGGGTATCTGGTGCTGCACGACTTGTGCCTATCCTGCCTTGGCATGCGCTGCGCTGACCGGTCGCGTCGATCCAACGGCCACACAACTAACGCATGTTCGATAGCTGCTCCACGTCGACAGGGCAAGAACCAGTCCAAACGCACTCGCTAACCGGCGATATTGAACCCCTACAGGTCATGGATGCATGATAGTGCCTGAGCAATTTCGCAATGTCCGACGCGTGTCGACTGTATTCAACGGTGAGCTGTTAGGGCACAACGTTAGCAGCCAAGTTGGCTTTGGTTCGTTCGTTGCAACGTGCTCCTTGGCGGCGAGGTGGTTGTGGGCATTGGCGGTCATGTGGGCCACGCCAGGGAGGGTTTGCCGGCCCGGGCGGCGCAGTCGAGCTTGTCTTTGCGAGCGTGCGGCTACTTCTGGACGGAGTGAACGAGCTTGCTGGAGACCTGTAAAGGAGTGCTGCACAAACAAGAAGGGTTGAGGCGCCGGCAGGCGGCGAGGGCGGTGGCGACGTGGGCGAGGGAGTCGGGGAGGTTCAGCAAGTAGTCAGCGCTGGCGTGTGCACGCAGCGCATGGCGGAACTCGGGGAGGAGTCCGGGGTCGTGGACGGAGCTGCCGCAGCGGCTGCGGTCCGGGCGGCGGCAATAGCTGTGGGAGGCAGGCCGGCGGGGGACGGGGAGGAGGACCATGACGGCCGCCATATCGGCACGGCACAGCAGCTGCAGCTCTCTTACCAGGGAGACGTTTTTACTTTTGACACCGTCCCGGCTGAGAAGGTGCGTTTAGGACATGCCCGCAGGCAACATATTTTGCATTTATGCAAGGAACTTCTGCTTGATGACGTTGATACGACATTGGCTATCTTGACGAAAGCGTTAGGCACAGGGTTGCAATGAAGATGCGCTGCAGCATCATTATTTGGTGTTTCTGACAAGGCGCACCTACTCTAGTAATATGTAATGTTTGCTCGTATACACTCTCATTATGCTCTTGCAAGTTACGACAGCTTGAAAGCTTGCACAGCCGCTTAGCATGTAGTGACTGGCCTTATACACTCTCATTGTGCTGTCGATATTAACAATCGTGTAAAAGATTAACAGCTTGCACATCAGCTTAGCCACATGCAAAAGTCCGAAATTAAGTTAAGCATCGCAGTCTTGCTTGCAATGGTACCAAACGGCAGCACAACCTTTCATGGCAGCCGTACATTGCTGTCGTGAGACATAAAAGGGTTTGCTGGAATGGGTGCATTTGCTGTCACGCACTTTGGGTTCACTGGTGGTTTTTTATTTTTTTTCATTGCTTTGCTTCTGCACTGTGCTGTGTATTAGCATCCGCGGATTTACCCAATCATATGATCAGGTCCAAGCCGTGTTGTTGCTGCTTGGCAGCAGAGAAAATGCACCGCCGCCACCAATGCACACAAACATGTTAACCGCAACCGCTCCCACGCACAAGGTCCAGAAGGTAATCCAGCCGACATGGTTGTGTTTTACACTATGGAGCTGAAGTTTTCACATAGGTCTGTCTCACTATTAATGTTGCAACCGACCAGCAGGAGCTCCCGCGCATGAGCGTTCCCCATCGGCTAGCATCACTGGAGAGGTTCAAAATCAAGAGGAAAGAGAGGTCTTTTGAGAAGAAGGTGCGGTATGACGTGCGAAAGGAGGTTGCACAAAGGTGAGGTTGACACCATACAACATGCATAATTTGGCGAAGCAGACACTGTCACTTCAGCTTTTAATCTTGTTTAGGAGTAATGTGTTTGATTGCTCATACACATATGCCGTGCAGGATGCATCGCAACAAAGGCCAGTTTGCCTCATCTAAGGACAAGGATGCAGCAATGGCCAACCAGTACGGGCAGCCAACCACAAGCGGCGAGTCACAAACATTGATGTGAGCATTGTTTTGTCTGGGCAGCTGTAACTTTGGATCTGTATGGGTCTCATGTGCGTTGTGGGTGGCTTATAGATGCACACACTGCGGCGTTGCTGAAGGCACAACACCTATGATGAGGAGAGGGCCCAATGGTCCTAAATCGTTGTGTAATGCGTGCGGGCTTTATTGGGCAAACAAGGTATGTTGGGCATTATTGAAGTGTGAGCACACACTGCAGTGGGTTGCACTGCTGATGGTTGCAATGCCCACAGGGCATGTTGCGGGATCTATCAAAGCATGGTTCATCCGGAAATCTGCTTCAGCAAGGACTTGAAGATCCCAGCCAGCACATGGAAGGGCTATCAGACCCAAACCAGGTATGAGTTATATGGTTCAGCTCTCGCACATAACTCTCATGGCGCTGGATACTGATTCTTCACGCACGACCTTTGCAGTTGCAAGTAGCAATTGTGTCCTCCGAATAACGCTTGCAAGGATGGCAGCCCCGAGTTAATTCGTCGCACAAGGGGCGGGGTGCCTTCTCTTTTTAAGTTGCATGTCTGTACAAGTATTGGAAGTGCGCTCCGTGCCAGGCTTGGCATGTTGGTAAGAGTGTTGCAGTGCGTAGACTGTGCGTAGGATAGGGTTATTAGCACTATTTACACAGGAGGATGGTATGTGCGGCCAATGCAAGACTGTTGGCAGTGATGCAGCAGTGCTACCCTCCGCGATCTCCATGCTAGGTTCATTGCGTCCATTGATGCTGCAATGAAGAATATATTAAGGTGACAAACCTGGTTTCATCAACCAAAGTGCATATGCAATGGTGAAGAGCATTGCACCAAAAGTGAAATATAATGCGCATATGCATGGCCCGCACGCAGAATCAGTCATCCCGCAAGCAATATCCATAGGGACCCACAATTCCTAGGCTTACAGACATTGGGGTCTACAAGCTACCTCACTCTTTCTACCACTACCACTACAACCCATCCCTAATGGTCGTGCATGCACGCATCTCAAGTGTTGGTATCATTACATTCCACAGTTGCAATTGTATATTATGGCACCATGCCCTTACATGGGTGGGCAGTCATAGCAAGCCAATGATCCATTTAATAGTGCATCTTTGCAACTATCAGCCATGCGTCTTCTTCTCTATATGATCAAAGTAGCATATTGCATACCAGCATAAGAGTTGCTACGCATCCACAAGTAGCCCCTGATTATGAACCAAGGTGGGTGCCACCAACATGAGTAGATGCCACACTCATTGCAAGCTCCAACGCAAAGCACATGTTGAAAAGCGCATGCGACCATATTGGGACAATGTTCTGAAGCACATGAGGTACGGCAATACTCTATTATTAACCATCTCGTTGGATGAAGGCGTTTTACACGATTAACTTCGGCATGTGGTTAATGCTGAAAGCAATATCAGTACTTGAGACAAATTGTCATGGATTTGATCATAAATGCTTGTAGTCCTTATCAAGTTGAACTGAACGCAAGTTCGCCCACCACTATAATGTACACATGTGAAAGGTAATGATCGCAGCCTTAATCATTTCAAACTTTACGCAAGCTTACAACCATAATTAATAGTCACATCGTGCAACATATCGTCATCACTTAACAAAACACTTTACTTGTCACAATGGTAAACAGTACAGAGGATACAACTGAAAAACAAACACTTTTTGCAATTGTCGTCCATCTATGATCCTATGCACTCAGTCATACGTTGAGGTGCTTCACTTGAGATACATTGCTCGTCATAAAAAGGGGTTGCAATTCGCAAACGAAATCCCCCACCTGATTTCCCGTGGGGTCGTCCGCTGCTGCTCTGCCACAAGTCCCCTGCATGATGCGACGTGATGGCACAGAGCACACTGCGTTTTGTCCTGATCTGCCGCCATGCTCTTGCGCAAAGCAAAGTGTTTCACCGGAGCTCAGTCGAAGCATGCACGTGAGTCACATCCATCATGTGACTGAAAGGGATTTGGCAGGGGGGGTTTAGGTTGAAATTCTGTCATGGCGGGGAAAGGGAGGCGCTGCCAGCCCTGACTGGTGAGAGGGACGCTCTGTAGAAGCATGCCTCTCTGTCAAGCTCAAGGCTAAGTCACGGACAGGCTGAAGCTTAGGCTTAGACCTACCAAGGCGGGGAGAGCATTGCATTGCCTTGTACTAAACGTCCCTTGCCGCACTGCAAAGTCGCAAACATCGTCAACGCTGCTCCATGTAATCACTGCCAGCAGGCTCTGCGTCTGCGTGCTGGCTTGCACTATGTTGAGGGGCGCCCTTGTGCATGCATGGCCGTGTTTCGTGTTTGCACAGTCATTTGCGCACAAGTGCACCATAACGCAATGATAGGATGCGGCAGCCTTGCAACTGTAGCCGGCATGATTTTCTTTGTAGTGGTCAACGTCGAGACTGCTGATTGCGAGCTGCTTGCTGCTGCTGCTCCTCGTTCTGTCAATTCACAATGAGCATTCAATCTGAGCATTGGCGCAGATGGGTACGAAGCGGAAGCGGATGGAAGCAGATTGGGTTCAGCTGGAGCGCCAGGTAAAGTAGACTGCTTGAAGGTTATTGACCCAAATTAGCAAATATCCTGAATTTCAACCACATGCTGCAAGGCACTTCGGATTGTTAACATCAGCGCAGGTCATCTGGTTGTTATACTTGTACCTAGGGCAACGTTGCCAAATGGTTTTGCAAGTAGCAACTGAGCTGATCCTGCAGCTTTGGACAGCAGTGTTCTTTCCTTGCAGGAGCAGATAACAACTATGCCGCTCTTTGTGGTCATGACCAATGAGTTGGCCTTTACGATTCTGACGAAACGCATGCAACGCGGATGCGTGGCGGGAATTGCTGAAGTGAGCTGCACCAAGTTTGATCACCCGGCATACGTGTTGGGTAAGCTTATCTTCATTTATGCTTTGTGTGTACAATGCTGTTGTGCTTAGAGTTGGGCTACCAACGTTGCCTTTGTTGCTTGTGACTGTGCAGCAGATTCTGGTTGGGCTTTGGGACAGCGAGTGTTTTTTGCAACAAAGCCCGTCAACGGACCCGGCTGGCGAGCAAAGCAGTCGGGTCGGGTGTATGAGTACTTCGACAATCAGCTTGAGGTGAGGCGGTTTTATGCGGCGCCAGATGGCAACGTTGCTGACAGCGCGGACCTCAAGAAATTTCAATTAAAGCAATACCGGCTTTTACTTTCCAACAACAACAGTTAGTGTCATACTGTGCCCAGCGCTTGCTGCCTCTTGAAAAATGCTGACTGTTGGAAAAGTGCTGACTGTAATTTGGATCAACAGACAGCGAGGACCCAAAGCTGTACTTTATGGTTGAAGCGGGACGTGTGCCTGACACCTCTGGTCGCTGGCAAGCATCCTGTAGCAGTATACCTGGTGAGTTCTGTGTGTATTTACGCCCGGTAGCATTATGCATGTGTCTGTGTGTGTATGTGCGCGCATGTATGCATGTGTGCGTGTAGTCCTCAATGTTATTGATGCGCAGATGATGGTGCAGTAGCTGTGGAGGAGGACCGCACCGAATATGGGTGGGTCCAGCAATTTCTAGATGACGTGCTCGACAACAAGGCATGAGGCGCGTGGTATCGACTCCAACAAGAGCAGGATCCTCATCCCGTATGATAGTCGAGATGAAGATCCTTCTCTTGTTGGACTCAATGCTACTCGAGTAAGCTTATAAATAAATGAATACGAGTTAGTTCATCGGCCTCGTCGATTTGTGTTATTTGTACTTGTCGTTGGATAAGTGACTCGTCGTAGGTGTATACACCCGGTATCGGCCTGTTGTATGCACTCATTCCAAACAACAGGCTGATACGGAGTGGTCCGCTGTTAGGATGGGGAGCGTACACTCCCCACACCGATACTCTATATAGCTCCTTTGTTTCGAGACTTGCGTAGACCCTCCATTTCATACACTGACAATTCAGGCACAACACTTGACACACAATTGCACACAGTCAGCACGTAACAAGACAAACATATAATAGCCAAGACAGAGCAGACATAAACAATGTATACGAACAGTGTATATGAACAGGTCTAATGCAGTGTACCAATAATAACAAATCTGGGCACTTGCAGGGACACAGAGGTCTTGCAATGCAGGCGACGCTTTTTATAACCACGTCTGGATTGTCGAGCACCAACCAGGGCTATCACCTCCTTAAGCCACATTCTCATCTTCGCAAACCTGTTCATAACAATGGTACCAGCATGCTTCCGCGTACAGGCAGCCCTTCACTGCAATGTATTATCCACTGGCGATATTGCACCTAGATTGTGAGGACTAGAGCGGGTTGACACCTAGAACAACCAACACACCATGTTCCAAACTTGCTCCTATGTCATCAAGCAAGATCGCACTGGTGGCTCATAGCAAGCGCAGCCTGTCGTTAATGTTCCAAAGCCCCGCTGTCCATTGGCACGGGTCTCATCGGCATCTAAATGGTAAAGTAGCAGTCGGTAGTAGCCGTAACAGGTATTTGTGAGATAGGTCAGATGATGACACGTGCAATGCGTTATGCCTTACATTTCGGCAATGCAGATACCCTCAGAAGCAACTCAACAAGATAATCACAACGCAGCACGCCTGCAGCCTTGCTTACTTAAGTGCAAACAGAAACCAAACACTCTAATACCCTATTGTCGGGCACTATTGTCCGCCAAACCGTGAAGTGTCCTCACCTATGTACATGAAACATGCGATCACAGTCGCCACAACACACACCACGCAACCCCTGCTATGGCAGCATGATAAACCCACTTTACGATCCGGTTTGGAAGACCACGCAGCGGCGCGCCTGAGGGAAGTTGGCGTTGCTGTCTCCAGGGTTGAGGTTCAGCGAGCCGATCTGGACAGAAGTCAGCGGCAGCAGAATGCACTGATTGACAAAGTTCTGAACTGGTGCCTGGCTCTGCATGTAAGGACAGAGTCAGTGCATGTGCGACAGTGCTATGGATTCAGACAGAGGACGTACTGGATGCACACAACAATACCTGGAAGACGCGCGCCTCGACTCTGTTGCTGGGCTCTATCGTAAACTGCGATGAAGGGGAGCCTGCTGTACTGGAAGACGTGCATACGCATCAGTACAACTAACACCAAACACACCGGTCCAGTCCCAGTGCTGTTCTAAGGCAGCAAACACTGGCGTACAGTGTAATGTTTGTGAGACTCCCGCTGATAAAGAAGAACCCTGCGCTGGCGTTAGCGGTCGTGACGGTTTGATTGGCTCCAGTCTTGACATCACTGCCGGAACAATAGTCACAATGAACCACCAGCCAACAGCTAACGTAACCAGTGCATGTGTATGTTGTACATGTATGTTATCTGTGTCTGCTTACAAGAACTGGACTGGCCCGTCAAGTGGAGTGTCTCGCGAAGCTCCCGTCCTCAGGTCGAACACCGGTACCGCGGTAAAGCTTTGGGAGGTAACGAAGTCGCACAGCGTTGTCGCTTGCAGCCCCGATGGACACCCTGACTGACACATGAAGTCAAGCACACTCATCATGCAACATTTGCAACCCGTAAACACAGCTAACACAGCATGGTTTCTCACTGGCGCAGGCGCAGTTGATGGTGCAGATGGTGGTGCAGGCGCAGATGTGGGTGCACCTGCCAGAGAAACCAAGACAGCACAACAATTCTGTGTACATGTACCAACATGCATTCCTTTCCGAGGACACAGCAAGTGGAGTACCTGGGGTGATGGGCTGCTGCTGCTGGTTGACGTTTACCTGGAGCACGCAAATAATGTTGGAGCCGAAGCACTGCACGAGCGTGCCGCCGGGCAGGTTGTTGAAGTTGATCTCGTCGACTTGCACAACATTTGACTGCGAGACGGAGCTGCCCCCACCAGCATTGACATTTATTTGCGTGATCACCGCAACGTTGGATGCGCAAAGCGCCTTGTTCTGGAGCGCGCTGGCGAGGTTCAACACTTGCACCACCGACACAGTGTTGGACTGGCTGACAGTAACCTGGCCGCAGGGCGAACATGCCTGCAAGCACGCAGCAGCAAAATCAACTTGAGGCCTGAGTACACATACACATGCCGACGACAACATGGGAGAAAGAGAGTCATACCTGCAGGATGCGGCGGCTGATACCAAAGAAAGGCTCCGCATCTACAGAGGCAGCGCTGACCAGCAGGAGCAAGGACAAGATGGCCGCAGCTGCGGCGGGAGATGAACGCATCATCATGATGCTAGCTCGCACGTGCACCTACTGGAAAACCCCTAATGCAGGGCAATCTGTCTGGCTCACGAATCAAGTAGGGCCTAGCACGCAGCCTGCCTCGGTAGATGTGTTTGGCCTGGTCTTGCTTGCTTGAGTGCTTCTCAACACAATGCACCAGACTTACTTGGCTTGTTGTGGTGCCAAAAGCTCAAAACGCCAAAGCTCCCGAAACGCGTGCTAGGCGTGTAGCTGTGACAGTTGTCCTGACACACAACACACCACCTGACAAGCTGTCAGCTAACACATCAGTAAGCGCACAACTACACTGCTGATCCTCCTTTCAAGCTCTTGTCGTGACCTGCACGAGGTCAGCACACGAGTCGCAACTTGCGACCAGACCATTTCCTCAGGTGACAACCACAATTCAACACATCAGAGCTGTCAGGGAGTGAACCTCCCCGTAGTTCAACGGGGGTGAGAGAACCAAGTCACGCGAAGTGAACACACAGTAAACATACAAGCGCATAATGGGAGCACAAATGCTTACTGTCAGCTCTAAGCAGCAAAGGCACACAACAGCCAACCGTACGCAGGGGCATATGAGGGTACAACATATCAATGTCAGGCAATCAACACGTGTTAGCTATCTTTTACATATACTTCTTGACCATGTCCCTAACTTTGTCCAGCACCAACCAAGGCTGATCTCCGCCAATCACCTCCTCCTTCAGCTCCCCATCCTTCCATACCTGCGCATTGACATGATGTTATCATGCTTCCAAGTGTGGGCAGCTGTCTCATGCATGTAATGCCAGCCTGCAGCAGCGCACCTGAATTGTGGGCATTTTCTGCAAAGGTGCACAAGGAACAGGAACCATATGTTAGCAACCAACTTCAACGTGTGGTTGAGTGAGTCGCTCATGCACAAACGACTTGATTGTACAACTTGCAATACATGCACTTGCTGACTTACACGAATGCCGGCGCGGTCTTTACACAACGACATGGGGACGGCATTCACATCAACAGCGTAGAAAGCAATGCTGCACAGCAACCAAAACACAGAGTGAGTGCCACCCACTACCAATGTCACAACATGGCATTTCATCTAGTTGGAGTTGTCGTTTGTCAATTGTTGTTTGCACTCACTTGGGAAAATCTGAAGCAGCCAACTTCTCCAGCTTGGGCTTCAGGTATATACACTTACGGCACCACGATGCCATCCTGCAACGAATGCAACGAATAGCATAAGCATGCTTTGCTATGCTCGTCTCAAAGACAATCACAGCAAGAGCGTGCATATGTATGCGTTGTGTACAGCCTCCAATTGCACATAACACACAGTTCTGTACATGCTGGGTACCAGTCAATTATGAGAGGCTCGCTTCCAGCCTTTTGCAACGCTTCATCGAACGCAGCTTCCGAGTCAATGAACGTCAATGGTGGCGCTTTCTTCTGAGCCTGCACCAATACTCCGAACATCAGCACCGGCATGCAACACTGTACTGAAACACGACACAAAACGACGTGCTTGCATGCAACTCTCCAAGCTCTAGAACTCGAATTGAGCTTGTGCTTATGATGACAATTCAGACCTGAAAGCCACCTAAAATGGCTGTGACAGCCACAGTTTTATTGCTTTGCTGGTGGAGGCGCCTGCGTGTGTGGCTGGTGCGTACGAGCGACCTGCTTGTGGAAGACGTGGAGCACAACGAGGACGACGACAGCGGCGACGAGGAAGAGGCCGGCTGCTTTCTTCTCAACGAGAGATTTGCCACGTCACCGGCAGTTGCTGGCAAGGGGACGCCATGTCAGCATGGCCTGGTCAGCATTGCCGAGCAGCAGACCATCCCAGCTTGCAGCTGTAGCTTACCTCTACTCGAAGACGAGCATGCCTGTAAGCACACAACGCCCGCAACCGACGCCATGCTCCCCTTTCACGTCCACGTCCACGCCGCTGCCGCCGCCGCCTCTGTCACCGTATGCTCCGCCGCCGCCGCCGCCACAGCACAGACAACGTGGCAAGCTGACGTGTGACACTTTTCCTCAGAGTGCTGATCTCGAATAAGATAAATTTCAGCATGCGGCGACTTTTTTCAGATCCGAGCGGAGTTTTCAGCCCCTAAATCGATGCATGCGGTAAGCCTGCCAAGGGTGTGTGAGGCAAAAAGCGATGGACCTCTCTGACACCTAAACCTAAACCCAAAGCTAACCCTTACCTAAGCAAGCCCTAAACGTGATCTGCGGCGACGTTGGCAAGCATGGTGGCGATGGCGGCGGCGGCGGCGGCGGCGGCATTCTCGGTGTCGGTGTGCTCCACTTCGGCTGCAGCGTCGTCCAATCTTGCGACCAGGGCTAGCTCAAAGCGGCAAGGCAGGCCCGGCCGCGGAGCAGCCTTCCCTGCATTGCCAGCAGCGAGGGTAGGCGGCGGTGCTGTGGGCGGGAGTGTGAGTGTCAAGGGTGGGAGTAGCAGGGGCGGGCTGACGCGTAGGGCTCAGGCTGTTGTGGATCAGGGAGGTGTTGAAGAGCCTGCCGCCTCTGTTCCGAGGCTGTCTGAGGCCCCGAGCGTGCCCGCGAAGGCGGCGGAGATCCCCGCGGCCCCCGGCGTCTACGCCGTGTACGACCAAGCCGGAACGCTGCAGTATGTTGGACTGTCACGAAAAATCCAGGCCAGCGTTCAGGCAAGCGCGAGCAAAGAAACTCGCACTAGACATACTCCGTGCTTGCAGCGACTTGTTTGACGCTTCATCTCTCGACGATGTTGGTGTTGTGCTGCGTGTGGACAAAGAGACTGTGACAACAGTAGTGTTTCAGGTAGTTGGTTCAATGCATGTTGCAGTCGCAAGCATATGTCCGATCGCAATGGTTGGTGGGCATGGTGTTGGATGGGTTGGTCGCAGTAAGTAAGTATGTCCTTACAGTGAACAAGGTGGATAGTCCTCGGTTGCTGCATGTGGCAATGGCGGCATTGAAGTGCATATTTTTGCTATTTGTGTACCTCATGCCTTGTTGACTGTGTAGTATACCTTGCCGCATTTTGAAGTTGTTGATCAGTAGATAACAATAGCGGTGTTGTGCTGAGGATGCGTGATTGTAGGCACATGTAGAGGACCTCCCTGAGCTCACGGACACCATACGCTTTGCCACTGTCGGAGCCAGCGCCACGCGAGCCGACTTGCAAGGCGCCTGGCAGGCATGGGTGCAGGAGCATTGTAAGCAGAAGCACAGCTGCAGCAAAGATGAATGTCATAAACAACAAGGCTGAACATAACATGGCGCTCTTTGTGTGGGCTTCCAGTGACAGAGACGGGAACAGTGCCTCCAGGCAACGCTGGCGGCAATACAACATGGACGCAGAGGCGAGCGCGCATGTCGAGGCCGGAAATTCGCATCCTGCCCGGCAGCCATGTCAGCTTGACTGTTCCGGTTGAGACCATCATCGACAAGATGGTGAAGGAGGTCAAGGTGCTTGCGTTCATTAAAGGCACACGAACGGCTCCCCAGTGCGGGTTCTCCCACCGTGTGATGCAGATCCTCACTGAGTCCAAGGTTGACTTTGACACGGTACGGCTCCTTTGCTATGCTTTGTTATGCCGCTTAGTTGTCCACGTAGACAGCTATTGTTGTGATGGCCCGTTGATGGTGTGTGTGTGTCCAGATCAATGTTTTGGATGAAGAGCACAACCCGGGCCTGCGCGAGGCCATCAAAACGTATTCCAAGTGGCCCACGATACCTCAGCTCTATGCGCATGGCGAGTTCATTGGTGGTGCTGACATTGTTGAAGAGATGTACCAGAGTGGAGAGCTCAAACAGGCGTTGTCAAAGCAGGGCTGAGGTCTTGACGTACTGCTCGCAACAGCATGTGACCGCGACCATCCTCATGGTGTAAATCAATGGTTGCACGACAATGCAGCGCATTCATCATGTCTTTCATACCACCCGTTGTGTCGCACAACTTGTGCATCGCAACGTTGTCATGGAAGGGTTATGGCTATCATTGGTTCCTAAAGAGTGAGTGAGGATTGTCAATTGATCATGCTGATATATCCTGGTGTAACATCGTCGTGTGCGTTATTGCTTGCTACTGTTGACAAGCACCACGCAAGGAGTGCACACTGATGGCGGCCAGGCGCAGCACGTGTCACACTCATCTGTGATGGCAACTAGTACCATCTTCGCAATTGCAAGGTGTCAGAAACATGTGCTGTTAAAAACCACCTACTGTTAACCGTGTACAAACAGCGCCAGTAACAACATAGACACGTGCTTCACATGCACAGTATGAACCCAGCATAAGCTCACACGCTCATGAGCTAACTCCTGGATAGGTTGCCTGGCATTGGACTCTAAGGTTATATGCATGCCCGCCCTCACGGTTTGTGGGTGACTTGTGATTGCCTTTGCTGCGGAAACCCAAGCAGTACAGTACCTCTGCCACTCCTGTTCCCGTCATGTGTGTTGTTGTGTTGCATCCACATCTGTTCTTCTGAGCTTCGGCACATTCTCCCTGACAGATCCGATGTGTTGGAGATGTGGCTGTCACTTGATGTCACCTGAGGCAATGGTCTGGTCGCACGTTGCGACTTTGCAACGGCGCTATCGTGTGCTGATTTCGTGCAGGTCACGACAAGCGCTTGACAGAAGCATCAGCAGTATGGTTGATGTGTGGATTGACTGCTTGTCAAATGGTGATGCACACATTGTTGCAGCTTTGGCGTTTGGAGCTTTTGGCACCGCAACAAGTCGAGTAAGTCTGGCGTACTTCTTGAGAGCACTCAAACAAGCAAGATCAGGCCATGCAATCCTGCCCCAGCAGGCTGACTGGTAGGACCTATTGAGGTTGTGGGCAGACAGGTTGCCCACACTCTCAAGAGGATGCACGTGCAAGCGAGCATTACGATGATGCATTCATCCACCACAGCCCCCGCCACTGCGGTCTTATCCTTGCTGCTGCTGCTCAGCGCTGCCTCTGTCAATGCTGAGCCAACCTTCAGCACCCGCCGCATCCTGGGGGTAAGCCTCTCTCTCTCTCTCTCGCTCTCTCTCGCTCTCTCTCGCTCTCTCTCTCTCTCGCTCTCGCTCTCGCTCTCGCTCGCTCGGTCTCGCTCGCGCTCGCTCTCGCTCGCGCGCTCCCTCCCTCTCCCTCTCTCTCCCTCTCCCTCCCTCCCTCCCTCCCTCCCTCCCTCTCTCTCTCTCTC
>RHPI01001946.1:318301-361218 GCA_009103225.1 Chlorokybus atmophyticus
CAAGCCACCCACCCCCCCACCCCCCCACACAGTGCATGCCACACTTCACCTCTGCATGGACACATGCAAGTATGACTGCACCGGCCTCCTCCTGTTTTACTCTGCTTCATCGTGCTTGCAGGCATGTCCTCCTGCAGCGGTTCCGGCGGCCAGTCTCCCGTGTCTCAATCCAACACGGTGTCGGTGGTACAAGTATCCGACCTCTCCAGCGCTGTCCAGAACAAGGCTCAGTGCCCTTCCAACGTGGCGATCGTGACGCAGAAGAACATCAACACGGGCGGTGGCGGCGGCGGGGACGTGTCTCAATCCAACATCGCACTCATTGACCAGATCAACTACAGCAACCTACCCGGCGGCACCCTACTGCAGTGCCTCGGATCAAACGTCATCTTCGTGCTGCAGGTTAATGTCAACAACCAGCAGCAGCCCATCACGCCGGGGCAGGTTGGTGCGTCGAACGCGGTTGCAGGTGAGTACGTTGGGTACGTGTGCATGTGTACAGAGTATTGGGGACCTATGTTGTATCGGTGTATCTGGCCAGATGCATCCGCGACAGTGCGCGCAGCCGATGCGCCCACAGAAGCGCCGGCGCCAGTGCCTGCGACGCCAGTGGTGAGAGATGATGCATTGTATGTATGTGCGCGTGTGCGAGTGCATGTGCGTGTGGGTGGGTACACAACACACCACCCACGCACCCATGCACGCATGTGCACACACACATGATGATGAGTGTCCTTGACTGGTCTGGGCAGACGGGGTGTCCTTCCGGGCTGAATGCGACGTCCCTGTGCGACTTTGTCACCTCCCAGAGCTTCACCACAGTGCCGGTATTTGACCTTAGAGCAGAAGCTTCACATAACACGCTGCTCGACGGACCGATTCAGTTCTTGTAAGCACATCCTGCCGCACACAACGTTTGGTAAGCTGGCTTTGCCATGTTGTAGTAAACTAAGCGTGTTGTGTCTCTCAGTGGCCCCAAGACTGGTGTCAACCAAACCGTCACGAGTGCCAACGCCAATGCAGGGTTCTTCTACATCAGCGGGAGTCTTACAAACGTTACACTGTAAGCCACTATTTGCTCTTGCAAAGTAGCACTCAAGCTCGTCTGGCAACTTTTGCTCAACACTGATGCACATGTGTGCTTATTTGTGTCATCAGTACTCCAGGCTCGCCTCCGTCGCAGTTCACGATAGAGGCCAGCAACATAATTGAGGCGCGCGCTTTCCAGGCGAGTAAATGCGCGTATGTATGCGGTGCATACGCGCGTATGTGTACGAAGGCATGTGTGCGTGCGTGCATGTCCGTCTCACATGCTGACTGACTTTGACATTATACGCAGAGTCAGGCACCTGTTCAGAACTTTGCGAACCGGTGTATTCTGCTGCTGCTTACTTCTGTCCAAATCGGCTCGCTGAACCTCAATCTGGGAGATAACAACGCCAACTTCCCTCAAGCACGCCGCTGCGTGGTCTTCCAGACAGGGCCGTAGATGTGGGTTTGCTGTAACAGGACCACGGTGTGTATGTTGTGGTGACGTGCCTGCATGTTTCATGTACATAAGCTATACAGTGGTAGTGAGAACACTTTGTGCTTTGCTGCGTGTAAGTGTGTGAAGACTTTGCTGGACGGACTGGCTGAGGATAGGATGCTGTGCTGTGTTAGCGTTTGTGCTTGCTTGTAGACAAGAAAGACTGGTCAAGCAAGTCCAATCCTTGTTGATACATGCCCGTCAGTGTGGTAGGCAGAGAAACATCACCTTCAACAATTCAGAAGTTGACCAAGTCACAGTGTCAGATGTCAGATACGCTCAGTCCTATTGGCCCTTCTACCCCGCCATGATCCAAAGCCCACAGACAGGGCAAGCACGGTTGCAGCACTTGCTTACAATGTTAGCACTGTGGCACTGTGGTTGCCGATGCACTGAAATGGATGCAGGCATGCCTACTGCTGCTTGTAAGGCGCAAGGGACTGAGGGTGAGTGAAAGGTCCCAAACTCAATCAAGCTATGACTGCATGCAAAGCAACAATGCTTATACGCTGTACCTCAGCAACCATCAGTATCTCAGAAGTACAGTACCCTAGCAAAGTGATGCCATTACAGCGAGCTTTTGATAGTACTGGCACTGAAGTAAGTCCTGTGAGCAACAAGATGATGCAGCCTGTCCAGCTTGTGATTTGAAGCGTGCACAGAAAGTGTTACCAACACGAACAGCAGTGGAGGGCCTGATCCACCATGTTTATCTGAGCTTTGCAATAAGTACATGCAGTGGTGATAATCGTCTTCTTGAACTAGGTTGTCTAGTCTTAGGTTGCCTCCTCGGCCTCTTCCACATGCGTGCCATCATCGGTTTTGGGTGCTTCCTCACCTGCAGGCCAACATCCACATGTTGCTGACAGCAGTACAGTTCAACACTTGTACTGCGCATGCAATGACAGGCTTGCACTCGACGCATCACTGCGCATAATGCAAGCAATGCCATACCTCCTTCTTCCTGCAGATCTGACGTCCACAGCGTTAGGTTGTCACGCAATAGCTGCATGATCAGTGTTGAGTCCTTGTAAGATTCTTCACTCAAGGTGTCTAACTCAGCAATGGCCTCATCAAACGCTTGCTTCGCAAGGTGGCACGCCCTGTGTAACATCAGTTTATATGAGTGACAACGGTTATCAACATATTGTTGCGGACAGCACAGTGCCCACAGCTGCCAAACAATGACTTACTTTTCTGGCGAGTTGAGAATCTCGTAATAGAAAACGGAGAAGTTGAGTGCAAGGCCCAGCCGGATGGGGTGTGTGGATGCCAGGTCCACATTGGCAACATCTGAAGCAGCCTGCAGCAAGCCCATAGTTCAACAACCTGCAATAGGCATGATGTCACAAACTGACCTTCCCAGGGCCCCTTTGCAAACCTTGTAGGCCATTAACGAGTTCTCTGCGGCCTCCTTGCGGTCATTGCCTGACTTGAACTCTGCAAGGTATCTATAGTAATCTCCCTTCATTTTGTAGTAGAAAACTTTTGACTCGCCCGTGTTGGAGCTGGGGATCAAATTCTCATCAAGGATGGTCAGAATGTCTTGGCAAATATTTGTCAACTCTCCCTCGACCTGCAAGGTATAGATGGCGAACATGAACGGCGGTCATGCCCATCATAACACGCAGCGATACTGTCCACTATTGGCCATTGCATGCATGCTTCTGCATGCAGTGTACTTGCAAGCTTGTTGATCCGTGACCAGTGACGCAGCACTTTGCTAAGGCGGTAGTCTAAGTTCAAGCGCAGAGCTGTGCAATGCCAAAATATATCATCGCCACAACCACGCAGCATTTGGCTGTGCAGGTGCATGAGTGAGTGTGTGGGTCAGTGCCCGCAAGTGACCATAAGCGTCAATGTGACTTGGGGCCCATCAATGTAGAAGTGCAACTAATCCGAACACATGTCCCGCTGAGGTCAGACTCGCATGAAGCTGATATGTTTGTGTCAAAAACATGCACAACAGAAACAGCTGCACCCATGATTTGCCTTGTAGGACAAACGGTCAAAGGGCAACGCACAGAACCTTTGCACGGTAGTCACGGATGCGCTGGACGTTGGTGGTGTTGCCCTTGTTTTCCTCCTTCTGCTCGATGGAAGACATAATGCGCCAGGATGCGCGGCGTGCACCAATCACGTTCTTGTAACCCACGCTTAGCAGGTTGCGCTCTTCAACGGTTAGCTCCACGTCCAGCTGAGCAACCTTCTTCATGGCCTCGACCATCTCTGCACTCCATCACGATGCTGTCAACTAGTTGCCAATCCCTGCCCTCGGCAAAACCTAATGCGGCATTTGCATGCTGCAGCAATTGCGCAATTCTAACCTAGGGCTTCCGAGTTGAACAAATGCATCTAAGCCAGATCGACGGCAAAGTTGTACAGCCAGATATACCGATACATGCACAGAGCAACAGTAAAAGTGGCTTTCAGGAGCGGCAGCACCGTCACCGACAACGGTGGTGGCTCAAACAATGGTGGGTGACACCACAAGCAGTGCACACCACTATGCTCGCCCTGACAGTTTATGCACTGACCGTCATAGCGCTCGGCCTGCTCGGCCAGCTTGGCCATGTAGACATAGCCCTCCCTGCTGTCTGCCATGACTGCAGCTGCGACAACAACGACGATGCAGAGGGGATCAGAAAAGCGTCACCGGGGTCCAGAGGAGGCCAGGCAAGCCAGCCACCCCAGCGCCCCAGAGCGACCCCCAAGTAGCCCTCAACAGCAGCGCCGACGCCACCACCTCCCCCGCCGCCCACCTAGCCGCGGACAACAACAACGACCACTAAGCCAACATGCCAACCCTAATTGAAGCCAGACCGAGAAGGCGGAAGCCTAAACATCGCAAAAACGGCTTCGCAGACGCCATGCGCAGGCATTCTCCCCTACTTTCTCCCTTCCTGCGTAACAGTCAGGTCAAAGCGACCCCGACAGAAGCCAAAACAAGGCCCCTTTGCGGCTGTCCCTGTCAGCTATGTAGCAACGGCCATAGCTAGGGCCTCACGCGTTTGTCACTGCGTTATGGGCCATGACGCAGTGACTCATGAGCAGTCCTGCATGACGGTATAGTGTTACGAACGGAACGGCGTGACAAATTAGGGTTAGGGTTTTGTTGAGAGTCAGGCTAACCCTCGATTGGCGGGGCAGGCGGTGGCAGCTGCTGCGGCGGTGGAGGAGGCGGGGTTGGGGCGCATGCCAGCATGCAGCAGCGGTCAGGAGCGAGCGGCTGCTGGGAGCGGGCTTGCGACAACAGCAACAACCACAACTGCAACAGCCTCAGCCACGAGACCCTTGGCGGATGCACTGTTGCGCCCTCAACACCTCAGCGCCGCAGCTTCCGCCTCCGCAGGGCCCAACACCACCGCCCTCCCCTCGACTAAGAATCCCCTTCAGGTACTTGTTTCAATGCAATCTGCTTTTGTCGCTTGAGCCAGATTGCATTGTTGCAAATTCAAACACAGTCAACAAAACCATGAAGTGACGTGTCCATTATACAGCTGAGCTTGATGCAATGCACAAGCGTTGCCTTTCATGCATGTTCAACTGTACACGTACACCACATTGCATGATTGTTTGCAATGCGATGGCTTGCAGTTGCAGGCATGTGTTTCTTGCAATTGTAGGCATGCATGCTGGTATGATGTGTGTGCGTGTTTACATGCTTTGCGAGTGCAAAGCATGCAAAAAAAATTCAATGCGTACATGCGCTGCCTTACGCGCGGATGACATTCGTGTCTGTGGGTACAGAGTGGGGCAGCTTGGACGCCAGATCCACTATCGTACGCCCTCGCAGGCGTGCCATCCGCACCGAGACCCCTTCCACTGACCCTTCTATCCGCTTACGAGATGCCGGCTATGGCGGCTGCGCTTATCCCTTACCAGAAGCCCATAATGGTGTCCGCGCCGCCCGTGCAGGACACGCTTGGCAACCTTCTTGCCGATCTCTGCTCGCAGGCTCAAGGCATCAAAGTAAGTACCAAGCATTGTTACTCACCCAACGCCGGCAGTGTGGTAATGCTGGTTCTTGGTGCACTTCACCAGGTTCGGGAGGACAGGGACAACGCGCTTAGAGACTATGTAGAAAGTGAAGCCCGCGACTTCACCGGAGAGGCATTCACGCGCTTCATGAGTGACGTTTACGACCGCATATATCGCCTAATCAACAGCCACGACAGGGCAGAAAAGCTTGGTGGTGTGCTGGCTATTGATGAGCTCATTGATATCAAGTTAGGAGAGGAGGCAAACAAGATTACGAGATTCGCTAATTACCTCCACGATGTTTTTCAACCCTCATGTGATGTGGGCACCATGACTGCGGCCAGTCGTGCCCTGGGACACCTTGCACGCACTGGTGCTGCACTGGCTGCAGATGTTGTGGAGCTGGAGGTAATTGTGTTGTATGTGGCAACAGCCTGGTTAAAGTAGCTTCCAAAAGTCTACCTACTGCTGTACAACTCACTTGACGCTTTGTTGTACATCTTCACATGCAGATCAAAAGAGCATTGGACTGGCTAAGGTCTCCAGACCGCTCCGAGATGAAGCTTTTTGCTGCAGTGGTGATACTCAAGGTGAGTGTGGTAGTTGCTGTGTGGTAGTGAGTTATCAAGTGACCATTGCTGTCTCTTGTTGGATGCAGGAATTGGCAGAGAATGCTCCCACGGTTTTCAACGTGCATGTCTCACCATTTGTCGAGTCCATATGGTTTGCTTTGAGAGACGAGAAGCTGCTCGTGCGTGAGGCGGCTGTTTCCGCACTGCGCGCTTGCTTGTGCATCATTGAGAAGCGCGAGACTCGTCACCGTGTGCAGTGGTGAGTCTTTTTGAGATTACACCCAGCGCTGATACATGGTCGAAGGCAGTGTTTGTACCTGAGCACCTGTGCGGGATGCGAGCACTCTGAATGCATTGAATTGAGCTCCACTTGAGCAGCTATGGCAATGTTGATTCTGCACATCACATGGGCGGCCTGCTTTGTCAAGCTTGTTGTGGTGCATGCTTGCAGGTACTACCGGATGTTTGAACAAACACAGGATGGCCTTACTCGCAATCTAAGCACTGAGAGCATTCACGGTTCACTGTTGACCATTGGAGAGCTTCTGAGGTGCGCTTCCGTGCGTGTGTCACTGGTCTATGATACGGCACCGATTTTCTCTCATGTGACTGGATCTGTGGGTTTGCAGGTACACTGGAGAGTTTATGCTTGCGCGATACAAGGAGGTTGTGGAGACCGTTTTGAAGTACCGTGATCATCGCGAGAAGTTGGTTAGTACTATATAGGCTGCATGGCTGTTGTTGTCTGCACTGCTGCTCATGCAAGCTGCAATGCAGATTCGGCGCAGTGTGACAGCCCTTATACCACGATTGGCAAAATTCTCACCCGACAGATTTGTTATGAGCTATCAGCAGGTTGTTATCCAGCATCTACCGCACAGTGGAGTTCTCATGCAGTCAAGTGCTAACCCTGCATGAATTGGGCAGGTGTGCATGGCACACCTTGTGAACGTAATGAAGAGTTCAAATGAGCGCGTGCATGGGTTTGAGGCAGTTGGGGAGCTTGCTGGAGCTGTCGGCCCCAGATTGGAACCTCACCTTCCTGTTATTGTGGAACGCATTCGTGAATCGGTATTCTTGTGTTCTTTGCTGAGACGTCAATGAGGTTTCACCAACCTAGTCACCAACACTTTTTATCCTCAGATTTCAGTGAAGCGCGGCAAGCCCTTCTGCCATGAAGCATTGGCTTGCTTGGGCTGTCTGGCAGCAGGCGTTGGCACACCCGTTGAGCCGTATGTGTGCGAGTTGATGGATGCCATGTTCAGTGGTGGGCTGAACACCACACTGGTGGCCGCTCTCACACAAATTACCAACAGGTGACTGCTTGACACTTGCACCCTGTATCTTCCTTCCTGCTTGTTGCTTATGCCTCCTTCGGTGTGGGTGCAGCCTCCCACAGCTGCTGCCGCCCATACAGGAAAGGTTGCTGAACATAATCTCCCGCATTCTTGCACACCGTCCATTCTTTGCACCGGCTGTGTCAACAACGAATGGTTTGGCGTCTCCTTCGGGCTCGTACATGAACTCTCCAAACTCAAGCATTGAGATGCCAAGCACACCACTCGTGCAACTGGCATTGCGCACACTGGGTTCCTTCAACTTCCAGGTCTGAATGCGCACCTTGCGCAGTCAATGGCAGTTGGTATAGCGCACCACACAAGTACAGCAGCACATGCTGATTGTATCTATGTGTACTTGCAGACGCATGCACAGGCCCTGCTGGAGTTTGTGC
The DNA here is from genome assembly GCA_009103225.1 of Chlorokybus atmophyticus. Classification (NCBI taxonomy): domain Eukaryota; kingdom Viridiplantae; phylum Streptophyta; class Chlorokybophyceae; order Chlorokybales; family Chlorokybaceae; genus Chlorokybus; species Chlorokybus atmophyticus. The sequence goes on from RHPI01001946.1 coordinate 326,115, forward strand.
GGGAGGTGGTGGTGCAGTACTGGGATGACACTGAGGCGTGCATTCGCAAGGAGGCTGCATTGACTTGTTGCAAGCTACTGGAGAATCGCGTACATTACTCCAAACCTCCTGCCGGGGAATTTGATGGGTTGGTCAGCACGACTGAAACGGGAACTCGCAGGCGACACCTGCTTGTTGAAGAGGTATGGAAGTCAAGCAGTTCGCAAGTCATTGCTTAAGTTGCAGTGTGTGCCAAATACAACTTGCCCGTTGCCTAGGTTTTGGACCGGCTGCTTGTTGTTGCTGTTGCTGATGCAGACCCTGGGGTAAGAAAGGCAGTCCTTGCGGCTTTGCGGCCAGGTGTTGGCTTCGACGAGCACTTGGCACAGGCGGATGCATTGAGGGCATTCTTTATCACACTGAATGATGAGGTATGTGCCAGTGGTTATTTCCGCAACACTCGAGTGTGACAGGGAGTTGGTACACATTGTGCACAACCAGACCCTTAGGAGGCATCATCTTATTGCCCTGCCGCCTCCATAAACAGGTGTTCGAAGTTAGGAAGCTTGCTATAGCTCTAGTTGGACGTCTTGCAGACAGAAACCCTGCCTACGTTTTGCCAGCCTTGCGTCGCCACCTTCTGCAGCTGCTTACATACCTAGAACAAAGGTGAGCTAGAACACCTGTACTTTCTGGTAGGCTACTGCTTGTAATTCTCGCTTGTGTCACTGACTCTGGTGGTGGTTGCATCCCTGTAGCCCTGACAGCAAGCAGAAAGAGGAAAGTGCAGTATTACTTGGATGCCTGGTTCGATCATGCAAGCGGCTTGTTTTGCCTTATGTAGCTCCCATCATCAAGGTAAACATTGGGGCTAGATGGTTAGTCTTGAGTATTGCTGCCTGGTAATGTGTGATGGTTGCTGCAGGTGCTTTTGAGCAAACTTGAAGAGAACTCTCATGGGTCTGGTGGTCCTTCTAGCGGGCTAACAGTAGCAGTGATATCCGCCATTGGTGATCTTTCGCAAGTGGTGAGCATAATTTGGTGGGCCTTGCAGCTGGTGCTGTTACTGATGTTCTTATGTTGCTTGGCCAACAGGGCGGCAGCACCATGCTTACATACGTCAGCGACCTGCTGCCCATATTGATTGAAGCTCTGCACGACTCTGTCAACGTTGCCAAATGTGACGCCTGCGTGTCAACTTTGGGGAAGTTGGTTGAGAGCACAGGGTAAGATGCTGGGTGAGCATGTTTGCATTGCTCGCAGTTGCCTATCTTTATATTGGTGTTGACTTGTTGTGCTTGGATTTATCAGGTATGTTGTACAGCCATACATGAGCTATCCCCAGCTTCTTGGTCTCCTCTTGCGGCTGTTGAACGGGGAGCTGCCCTGGTCGACACGTCGTGAGGTTATCAAGGTGCGAACAGTCAGTGCCATGTAAATGCTACTGTATCAGACTAGTGCTAGAGACTTGAACACATGATGTCATTTCAGGTGCTGGGTATCATTGGGGCTCTAGACCCTCATGTCCACAAGCGCAACGAACACTCGCTGCAATCTAGCATGACTGGTGTGGTGGACACGCTGCAATCTGTGAGCACGCCTGCCGCAACTGTCGACCACAACGTTGACGACATGCAAGCAGACCTCCTGCCTCCTTCTGGCATGGCCACCACCAGTGACGAGTACTACCCTACTGTTGCTATTGGCGTGCTCCTCCGGCACCTTCGTGATGACTCCCTCGTATCGCATCACCTCATGGTTGTCCGGTCCCTCATGTACATATTCAAGGTACGCTTCAACACTCGCTGTCTGTGAGTCGATACAACAATTTCCAGTTGAGTGTGTGTTGCCACCGCAGCATAACAGTGAAAACCGCTGTACGCGCAGGCTTTGGGATTGGGTTGCGTGCCATACCTTCCAAAGGTTATGCCCGTTCTCTTCCACGTTATGCGACACTGTGACGATACTCTGCGCGACTTCATGTTTCAACAGTTGGCACTTCTGGTGTCCATTATCAGACAGGCAAGTGCATGTGACATGGCAAAGCTACGGAATGCTGAGACTGACTTCTGGTTGATCTGCAGCACATACGTCCGTATCTGCGACAAGTATTGCAATTGGTACTTGAGTACTGGAACAACAAAATGCTTCTTCTGCGTATACTCAAGCTGCTGGAAGAGCTATCACACGCGCTGAACGAGGAGTTCCGCGGGCACCTCACAGAGCTTCTGCTGCGCTGCGTCTCCGTCATCAGTGAAGCAGAGCGCTCAGGCGACTACTCAACTGTTCCTCATATCCTGAAAGCGTTTGAGGCATTTGGAGGTGCGGTGCCGTGTGCTGCTGGCATGTTGTGTTTATCCTTGCTTGACTGCTCTGTGTTCAGGCAATGTTGATGAGCACTTGCATCTGTTGCTTCCTGCCTACGTTCGCTTATTCAAGCCGGGCGTGACATCTGCCCCACTGGAAGTGCGCCGTATCGCCATCCAGAGTCTGGCAAAACTTTTGCAGCGAATGCAGCTCACTGGCTATGCCTCTGCTGTCATACACCCACTTGCACGCGTTGTGGACGGGTGCGAGTCATGTTGTTATTGCGTGCATGTGCGCGTGGGTTGCTTTATATGTTTGGTTGTTTGTCTGGTTGTGTTGAGATTCGATGTGAACCAGGCCGAACGATGAACTGCGTGAGGATGCCATCAACGCCATTTGCTCTGTTGCAATAGCGTTGGGCAATGACTTCACAATATTTGTGCCAATGATCCGCAAGCTACTCGAGAAACATCGCATCCGACACCAGCGCTTCAGTGCCATTGCCAGCCGCCTGTTGAAGCACGAGCCCCCGGTGCCCGTTGATGCGTACGGTGAGGATGCATTCCAGCTGGCGGTGCATGATCGTGCATCGGCTGCATCGCCGGATGCAGGGCAGGTGCAGCTCACGGTCAATGCTGATCATCTCAAGAAGGCGTGGGAGTCCTCGCAGCGCGTCATCAAGGAGGACTGGGCGGAGTGGATCCGACACTTCAGCATCGAGTTGCTGAAGGAGTCCCCCTCCCCGGCCTTGCGCGCGTGCTATGCGCTTGCACAGCTGCAGCCCAGCGTCGCGCGCGAGCTGTTTGCTGCCGCGTTTGTCAGCTGCTGGTCTGAGCTGTACGAGAGCTACCAGGACCAGCTCGTGCGGAGTCTCGAAGCGGCCTTTGCTTCACCGAACATCCCACCGGAGATTGTGGCCACTTTGTTGAACCTTGCCGAGTTCATGGAGCATGATGAGAAGCCACTGCCTGTGGACATCCGCACCCTTGGGCTTCTTGCCGAGAAGGTTGCTGCAAGTCTTGACACTGCCAATCGATATGACACATGCATGACACATGCAGTGACTTTCATTCCATTACAAATTATGATACTCGTGGGTTATTTGTTCTGCAGTGCCATGCGTTCGCCAAGGCGCTGCACTACAAGGAGATGCAGTTCCATACATCGCCCGGCCAGTGCATAGAAGCGCTCATCAGCATCAACAACCAGCTGCAGCAGCCTGAGGCTGCTGTCGGCATCCTTGTTTATGCTCAGAAGCACCTGAATGCCGAGCTGAAAGAGTCCTGGTATGAAAAGCTGCAGCGTTGGGACGATGCGCTTGAAGCGTATGAACGCAAAAAGGCTTCTGCCACCACTCCCGCAATGGCCTTGCAAGCCGACCTTGGTACAGTGCTGATGGCCATGACATAATACAAAAACATGTTGATGTGTCGTTAAGGGGCCATTCTGTCCTGGCAATCTGCGGTATCAAACATTTATCGCCGGCACTTGGCGCAGGTCGCATCAGATGTTTGGCAGCACTGGCGGAGTGGGAGGAGCTCAGCAAGCTATGCAAGGACACCTGGCCAAAGGCAGAGGGGGCTGCACAGCTGACAATGGCACCCATGGCTGCCAATGCCGCATGGCAGATGGGCGAGTGGGAAGAGATGGAGAAGTACACAAGTGCATTGGGTATCAGTGGCACGGTGGGCACAGTTGGCTCTTTGAGCAATAAGGCATCCATCCAGGGCGCAGGAGCAGGTACCGGTACTCTTGCATATGCATGAGTGCATGCATGCGCGTATTGTGTGCACATATGTGTGCTTCATTGTTTGTTGATTGTCTGCACCTGCATGGGCTGCGCTAACACTGTCATGTATGCAGCCTTTAGCAACCGCAGCGACGGCGCCTTTTACAGGGCAGTGCTGTGCGTGCGCAAGGGCGAGTTCCCACAAGCACAGGCGCATGTTGAGCGTGCGCGCGAGCTTATCGCCACTGAACTGGCTGCACTTGTTGGTGAGAGTTACGAGCGTGCATATGGTGACATGGTTCGCGTCCAACAACTCGCTGAGATAGAGGAGGTCATGCACTACTGCCAGCTCAAGCCTGAGGAAGCAGATGAAAAACATCGCATGCAGCGCATGTGGAGTGATCGCATCCGCGGTGCTCAGCGTAACGTGGAGGTCTGGCAAGCAGTGCTGGCGGTACGATCCCTGATACTTCCATCTGCCGAAGATGCGCAAACTTGGCTCAAGTTTGCATCGCTTTGCCGCAAGAGTGGACGTGTGCGCCAGTCGCACCGCACCCTCGTGCGGTTGCTGCAGGCAGACCAGGCTAGGATGGCACCGAACGGGGAGGCTGTTGGCAATGGCTACATCCCTGGCTTTGGTATGCCCAATGTCTTTCTGGCGTACCTTAAGCACATGTGGGCGGTTGGTGATGAAGGCAAGCGGCGCGACGCCTTCCGTCACCTACAGAGCTTTGCGGTCGAGCTTAACAACCGTGTGCGCGAGGGCGAGAACATGGACTCTGCCTTCATGTCAAAAGTGTACCTCAAGTTGGGTACGTGGCGGTGGGCGCTCTGCGAAGAGCTGAACGATGCTGCTATTCAGGATGTTCTGAGCTCGTTGCACGAGGCCAAGGAGGCGGGGCGAGCATGGGCAAAGGCATGGCATCATTGGGCACTGTTCAATGCTGCTGCTATGGAGCACTACTACCGTACAGCGCCGCAGCTGGCGTCGCGTTATGTTGCACCGGCCATCACTGGTTTCTTCAGCTCGATCGCGTTGGGCACAGCTCAAGACTCGCCCCAGAGACGGGATGGAAGCTTGCAGGACATCTTGCGGCTTCTCACCCTTTGGTTCAACCACGGCAGCACAGAGGAGGTTCAGGCCGCGCTGCGCGAGGGCTTCGACCACGTCAGCATTGACACTTGGCTTGTGGTCATCCCGCAGATCATTGCACGCATCCACTCCAACAGCCCTTCCGTGCGCAGCCTGATTCACCTTCTCCTCGTGCGCATTGGCCACTACCACCCTCAGGCCCTCATGTATCCGCTGCTGGTTGCATGTAAGTCGCAAAGCCCCGGCAGGCGTGCGGCCGCTATGAGCGTCATCGAGAATTTGCAGCAGCGCAGCGCGCCACTCGTTGAGCAAGCGCAGCTCGTGTCGCAAGAGCTCATACGCATAGCCATTCTGTGGCATGAGATGTGGCATGAAGCCCTTGAAGAAGCGAGCCGGCTGTACTTTGGAGAGCATAATGTGCAGGTGGGCATGTGTCTGCGAGTGTGATCCACCTTGGGTTGCGGATTGCTGGGTTTGTCTTTACTCTAGTGCTTTGTAGGGCATGCTGGCCGTGTTGGAGCCGCTTCATGCCATGATGGAGAAGCAGGGCCCCGAGACGCTCAAGGAGATCAACTTTGTCACAGCATATGGCCGCGAGCTTCAGGCGCGTGACAATGGCATGTATTGGGGTGTCGCAATAGTTTGCAGCTGTGGGAGTGCATACTGATGGTTCTGTGGGGATCGCAGGAGGCGAACGAATGGTGTCAGAAGTTCAAGCGCAGTGGCAAAGAGGCGGAGTTGAACCAGGCATGGGATCTTTACTACCACGTGTTCAAGCGTATCAACAAGCAGCTTCCAAGCCTCACAACCTTGGAGCTCCAGTTTGTGTCCCCGCACCTAGCTGCCGCTCAAAACCTGGAACTCGCCGTTCCTGGCACGTATCGCGCAGGCGCACCTGTTGTCACCATTGCAGGCTTTGCTCCCACGCTGGTTGTCATCACGTCAAAGCAACGCCCTCGCAAGTTCACGACACATGGAAGTGATGGCGGCGAGTATGTGTTCCTGCTGAAGGGCCACGAAGACTTGCGTCAGGTACGCAATGTGATGCAGTGATGACTTGCAATTGACATGACTGTGTCAATTGCAACTGAACATCTCCTTTGCAGGATGAACGTGTCATGCAGCTGTTCGGGCTGGTCAACACCTTGCTGGCCAATCACCGCGACACGGCTGAACGAGACTTGTCGATTGTCCGGTACGCGGTGGTGCCGCTGTCTCCCAACAGCGGGTTGATAGGATGGGTGCCCAACTGCGACACCCTGCACTACCTCATCCGTGAGTACCGGGAAGCGCGCAACATCACCCTCAACATCGAGCACAGGATGATGGTTTCCATGGCGCCGGACTACGACCATCTCACGCTCATGGCCAAGGTGGAGGTGTTTGAGCACGCGCTCGAGTCCACCGCCGGCCAAGACATACACAAGGTTCTGTGGCTCAAGTCGCGCAGCTCCGAGGTGTGGCTGAGCCGCCGCACGAACTACACGCGCAGCCTTGCCGTCATGAGCATGGTGGGATACATCCTCGGCCTTGGCGATCGCCACCCGAGCAATCTCATGCTTGACCGCTACAGCGGCAAGATTCTGCACATTGACTTTGGCGACTGCTTTGAAGCCTCCATGAACAGGGAGAAGTTCCCCGAAAAGGTGCCCTTCCGCCTCACGCGCATGCTCATCAAGGCGATGGAGGTCAGCGGCATCGAGGGCAACTTTCGCAAGACGTGTGAAGCCACCATGCACGTACTGCGTGCCAACAAGGACTCCGTCATGGCCATGCTGGAGGCATTTGTGCATGACCCCCTCATCAATTGGCGCCTCATGAACACTAATGAACCCATTGCTGACCCTGTCACTGGTGCCTTGACTTCCACACGCCATCAACACCCTACTCCTGTCATGGTGCGTATATATTGCATGCACAAGCCAGAACGCTAATTTGAGTATTGGTGGTCAAACAAGATGTGTGTTTTGCAGGTGGATGGCCGCTTGGAAGCCGGGGAGGGCCAGTCGCCACCGCGGAGAGGCGTCAGAGAGAAGGAGCTGTTGCAGGTGGGCTTTTGCCAAGTGTGTACACGTTCTGTTGAGGGTCCGTTGCTTAAGCATCCATGTGTGTTGGTCGTGCGCAGGCCGTGGGTCAGCTGGGAGACGCGAATGAGGTGTTGAACGAGCGCGCAGTTGCCGTCATGAAACGCATGAGTCACAAGCTGACGGGCCGGGACTTCCCCAGCGCGCATCTGGGCGGCAGCACGTACCTCTACGGGGGGCTTGTGTCTGGCAGTAGCCCTGGCACACCGACAGCAGGGGACCGGGCGGAAGGACCCCGCATGAGCGTCGAAGAGCAGGTGCAGAAACTTGTCCTCCAATCTACCTCGCATGAGAACCTCTGCCAGAGCTATATTGGGTAAGACAAGCAGTCTGCGCGTACAAGATGTCTGCATTACAGCGATTGCACAACGCATCCCCGTGCTCCGTGCGCATATGCCCGTCCTCATGAGATATGTCGTTGCGCAGATGGTGTCCGTTCTGGTGACATGTACAGTTGTGTAAGTTATTGATCTGCAAGCTATTGCTGCGTCATGCCACTCACAGGTGAGGATGGCCTAGTTGGGTTAGGTTCAACAAGCGAGTCATCAGGCAAGCGCTTACGTTCAATGCACCCACAGGTGGCACACTTGATTGGCAGACACCGACAGCTGCCTTGTGGTGAGTATCATGCCGCTCTTACAGAGTGTCTTCGAAGATGCCGGACACCGTTGTGATCTGGTTTGGTTTCTGTAAGGTTGCATGCGCAGGCGTTGTGTTGTGATTGCTTGTGATGTATATATTAGCTTCTCGTAGGTATTCTGTAGGTGTCAGCTTCCCCTTGGGCACACCTGTCTGTTGACGATTATGGTTGATAGCTTGGAGTATTACCATGTCCATATGCAAAGACTTGGGTCATGTCTAAGTGTTGATCTGCGAAGCACGTCTATAAATCCACCAATAGGTTTCAAAATATGTTAGCTATGATTGTACTGCCACTTTCCAACATGAGTGCCAAATGATAAGAAGCAGTATTTGCTGACATGACCAATTGCTCATTCACACACTCATTCACGCTAAGGATGCTCTCGAGTGTGCTGCTCCACATGCCATGGTGTGTAGGCTTATCTGTAGCCTAGATGTGTGGCATTTGGCTGAAGTGTACCACATAACTGACATAAGAGCTGCGCAACATACACAACACATGTGTCTTTCCACATGCTGGCAGTGCAGCTACACCTGGCAGTTTATGTGGCAGGCGCACATGGCTAGCTTGTGCCCCTGCTTTCATTGATGTGCTTGATGGCCTGTCTTTTGCCTTGCTGCTGTGTCTTGTTGATTGGTGGTTGGAGGTGTGATTGCCTTCGCAGCAGTCATAGCGGAAAGCTTGTAAATATACGGCCCTATGGGCAATAGGTAATGACAATTGCTAACACGCGTGCCAAACGGGTTGGGGCAGTAATGAAGATAAGTAGAGTGTGTGGCCCGGTGGTGAAGTGCAATGGCTGTGATTGCTTGCATCCTAACTGTGACTGTGCATGAATGCATGCTCAATTGCACTGCAATGCGTACTTTGTACACATGATAACACGGCTTTGGCCACAAAGGGAGTGCTATGCATGCACTGCAGTAGCTAAAAAACCCTCGGAGTGCAGCGGCACTAAAATATGGCGTTTGCAGCGATTGCGGTGGGTGTTGGAGGGTTTGGGGAGCGACGGCGTGAGGGGTTTGCTGATTGTCCTTGGTGTGTTGAGACGGCCATGATGCGGTGGCGGTTGTGTAGAAAGTAAACTGCTATGGTGCATTTATGGTGCATTTATGATGGGGTCGAGCAGCAGTGTTAGTAGCCTAACAACTTCACTACGGTGGTGAAGTTGGTAGTAGTAGGGTATTCCGTAGCCCATTGGTCAAACGCGCGAATGCGTGCGTGCGCATTACCGCGCCAATATTGCAGCATGCTAGGTATATGCCTAGCATCCATGTGCAGATACTCAACAATTGTGTTTCGGATTCTTGTACACATGCATGTCACGACTTTGTGCATCGCCGTTACACTTCACATGTCTATGAGTATCATGATCATACACATACATAAAAGCCAAGCACTCCCATTGCCTAAGTTTACATAGGTGAAGCTATGCTACGAGGGCCAAGCTCCTATCTGTGTGCGCACGGACTAGCGTGACCATGGGATCAACAGCACAGACTATAAACATGCATACATGCACTAATGATGTTTTTTGATAGACGCAGATTGATGGCAAAGCAATGTGTATTTGTACACATGTTCACATATTGCGGCGTAGGAGAGGAGGAAAGACATTGAAGGGGTGAGCAATGCGGTAATGATCGTTGACGACGACTACGCAATTGCAGACAGCCTTGCAAACGCACTTTTTGAGCATAACATCAAGCAAGTACATATTGACATTAAGATTGAGATATACTAACTTCGTCCGGCTCGACACCACTTGCACCCAACTCTGCACAGCATTGCAAGCTTGCACATAATGTAAAGTGACAGTTATATGAGTGGGTTAAGTGAGTAAGCAAAGTGCAGTCCCTGGCCTACTCCGATGTGCTACTTGCCTCTAATTTCGCACAGCTATGTGCTTGGGTAGTTGTCATGCTTAAGGCTGGCATACGACGACAATGGGCCCATTGTCGTCGTATGCCAGCCTTCATCGAGCATGCCTACATCAAAGCCCTCGCCCGGCCTATTAGCATGAAGACTCACGCGCGTCACTAACCAGTAGCTAGGTCATGACGCTAGACCAGCTCATGACCGTAGCCTACATAGGCACCGCGCGTAGCAGTTCAGTGTTGAGTTCAGTTATAAGTTGTGTTCCATACCGAATGTGGGGTTCTTTAAAAATAGCACATAGCACTCGATATGTCCGTTAGCTTAAAGCCAATATATTATTAGCTGAACAGTCATGAGTTGACTTGTATAAGTATTCATGGTGTTCATTGGATCAGCTGGTGACATCGTGAGTGAGAAAGCTAAGAGATTGTGAAGCGACTTGAACTACAAACACGCCGTCCCGGTTACGAATCCCATCACCGTGTGAGAGCCTGTGCATGCTCTTGTGCGCTATGCTTGTGTTGCTGTGAGCTTGGTGTGCTTGGGTGCGGTGTGCTTGTTGGCATCAGTCAGGGCATAGCATCCACGAATTGCTCGCTGAATCACCTCACTTAATAGTGTAGCATATCTTCCTCTCATGCAGAGATCTGTGAAAGTAACATTACCTATAGTAGTGGCTTGTTGACTCACAATGTCACCCTCTTTGCTCAAGTGAGTGTAGTTGCATTCTGCATATCAGAGATTCAGCTTGTAGTTGGATACATCTACGTGCATTGTTATCACTGTCATCACATAGTGCGCACAAGCACTAGTGTGTTGAGTGGTCGCACCATTGAGATAGAATTTATAGGGCACAACCAGTTTACCCTTCATACACTTTTACTCTGGCATCAGCTGTATGAGCAGGCCCACCCCTTTCTTGCCAATAAACGAGGGGAACCCCAACAGCTGGAGCCCAACCTCCAACCTTACTTACGAACGAGCAAGTAAAGGAAGCAGTTATTGCAACAGCAGAGGCTTACGCTCCGTTTCCGGCTTTACCACCTTCCACTCCACCTTTCGGCAACGAGCTTCTCCACCTCCTTTGAACAGTGACGACAACGAGATGGAGTCCTCAAGCTAAATCAACTCCCTGCGCTTCTCTGGACGTCCGGGCACCACATCACTTCACCAGTTCATCATCAAGTTCCACTCCAAGATACGGCAGCAAGCCCTCAAGGACAAAGACTGGACAGACAAAGTGTCGATTCATGTGTCTGATCAGTACTTTAACCATAAAGCACATGATTTTTGAAAATCTACTGCTGAGCACAAGATCGATGGCTTTGGCGAGCTTGCCAGCATCATAGCATCCACCTCATTAACAGCCCAGCAGTTGCTGTCCCTACAGCAGCTGCCCCACCAGCCTCAGTCACCAATCTCACCTTAGCTGTAGCTATGGACAAGGCAGAAAATAAAGAGGTCGAGGTGGTGGTGGTGGTGGCCTCCTTAACTGTTGCAGAGATCAAGGCCAAAAAAGCAGAGCCTATCGCTGGATGAGGGTACTTAACCGTACCGCTGCCATCATCAAAGAGCAGCAAGATGAGCATCAAGAGGCTTTGGAGCTGGGTACACCTCCACTACCAACTCCGAGCTCCCGCGGTCCAGCAAGCGGGCAGTATCTCCACCCTGAGGTCAGTAACATTGCGTGCACCAACCATTGCCATTGGTGCTGCCATGTCCGACTCTCATCTCCAAGACCCGTACGCTGCACTGCGGTGCACTTTCCCACCTCAAACCAACCGCCAAGTGGAGTTGAGACGCTTTCGACGGAAGCCCAACGAGGTCTCTTAGGCTGTACTCGAGGCTGAAAGGGCTGCTGAAGAACGCTTACTACAAGATTGTTAGCAAGGCGGCGGCTTCAGTGGTGTATGTGGTCGAATTGAATCCCACCTTTCGTGATTCAACGCGCTTGACGCTAAACTACAGTCGGCCCCTTGGCTACACCCTGCAGGAAGCATGCAAGACTGCACAAGCCATCCACAAGCGCGCGGTGTACAAGAAAGCAATTTTGAAATTCAACCGGAGTGCTTTGCGTCCCATGACGAGCGCAAGTGCGGAGCCCCCTCGGCGAGACCGTAGTCGGAAGGTACCATTTATACGCAACAAGGATAACCAGTCAGCTCATGCTGGCCTTGTTGCTCCGGTGTCGTGCCATTGGTGTGGTCGTCATTGCACTATTAACAAAATGCACCGGAGACTATGGCAACCTTGAGTAAAACAACTGCCACAAGACGGGACACTTGGAGGCAGTATGCTAGCTTAAGTTCCCCGAGATACGGCCCTCTATTGGCTACAACAACAGCAACAACGCTTGTAGCTACTGTGGAAGCAACAACATCAACAACGCTGGTGGCTACAACAACAGCAACAATGCTGGTGGTCACAATAACAGCAACAACAACGCTGGTGGCCACAACCCCAACCCCGACAACAACAGTAATAACAACGCTAGCGCTTGCAAGAAAGAGCCTGGTTACAGAGGGAGAATCCGCCCTCCACAGCGCAAAGGACATCCTCGTGCTGGAGCAGCTGCTGTTAAAGCACCAGGTCAAACCACCAGCTGTTGACGAAGTTGCAGCCCTCATGGCGCGCGTGGCATAGTTGAAGGAGAACAAGGAGCAGGACTATAAATCCTATGCCGCTCGCTAGGTGTTGATGGCACCAAAATGGGAGAAGGACATTGTGACACCATTGCGTGTGCAACCGTCAAGACGTGCGCGCAGAGAAGCTGGCGCATTACCAACAGCGGCATTGTCAGAAGCAACAAGTGGGCCTGCGTCGGCAGCCACAACCACTGCTGGGACAACACCGTCAAACCAAATCAGCCGGCGCAGCAAGTGCGGATACACCTGGCACCACTCTGGCCCCAGTTATGGAAAGCACCAACACCGCAGCAGTCATGGGTGGTGAGCCTGTCTGCGACGGAGGAACCACCCTTGGTATAGCTGAAGCCATTTCACCACGTCACGACTGTCGCTGCACTCACAACTGCTACCTCTGTCACAACGATTGCTGGAATTGCCACAATCATTGCTGCCGTTGATGCTGCCGCTCCCTCTGCACTCACCACTGCCACGCCTTCATCGGGGGTTCGTACAACCCCTCCACCACACCTTGATGTCACTCAACAAGTGCCGCGCGGACCACAAGCAAAGCGTGCCTGGGTGTTCATCCTGCGCAACATCGAACTAACAACCATTACGTACGGCTCAAGGGGGCATCGCACACGCGAGTAACAAGAAATGATCGCATCTTGCCATTGCCACCAAGAATACCATGCGCTACTGGAGCTCACACAACAACAGTTGGAGGATGAGATTATTGCAGGCATTGCTCCAAAGATGCGAGACCGTCTCTTCGGGGTGTCCTATCGGCAGTCTGTTGTGTTGGAGTTGGCATTCTAGTTATTGTTAACATATGCAAGGCTGCATGAAGCATTCACTCGGTCACGCCAGCCGATGCCCGCTTAGCTGCTTGACTTCAAGCCCTCACCATCGGACCCGCTCGGACTCCAGCATCGCTCAGTGCAAGACCTTGTAGTGACAATATTAAACATACACTAGGCATTAACCCAGCGCTTCGTTTGCTTCGTTCAGTCAAGCCGACAAGAGCGGTTCTCGGTCTTCGAGCAAGCATATTGCTATTGGCTGTAGCAGCCCAAGGGCATGCGCGACGCCAAGCGTATCAGGCAGCACGCGTAGCTGCTAGCCAACCTGCAGGGGCATTCAACGTCACTGGTCCCTTCAGTGCACTCGCATTGCGGCCACCTTTGGCAACCACGATTACTCCGCAGGGGCAAGCAACTGCCGCTGACCAAGCGAGGGCGTTGGCGCAACAATTGAGGGGGTAAATCGCTCTGCTGCTGCCTTCTCTGGTTACGGATATGCCCGAGGATCAGTGCGATGCAGGGCCAGGTTACCTCACCTTACAAGGGGACACCACACAAAGAGGAGGAGCTGGTAGGAGAGCAACTTCATGCCGCGCTTAGGCGACAAGCAGTCATGCTGCACAAACCCAAGGGTAGTGCATTAAGACAGATAATGGGGATGCGAAAGGGCAGCAAAAACCGAGCACGGTTGGTGATGTGACTCGACTCAAATCACCCGGCTGTCCTCATTTTTGCCTTTGACAACAAAGCATCTTGGTTGAGGGCATTCATACGTTCGCTGCGGCAAGCATATGATAATACTGCCACCATTGCTCCAAGCATTCTGGAGTGAGTGCAAGATCCAATGCTGCGGCTGCCAGGAGTAGAAGCATCACAGCATCAGTGCATCGCCATCGCTCACGAGCTACACGCGCAGCAGGCCGACCTTCAACGCACAATACGGGCAGGCGCCATGATGGTGCCCGATGTGGGGGTGGTACAAAGAAGGTGGAAACCTACATGGCAGCGATCTTGCGAGTCCCCACCATTATCCATGACATGCGACGACAGCTGCTGCGCGCAATGTTGAAGAAGCTAGCAACACAAGTAGCTAAAGCTAATGCTGGACATGTTCACACACAACTCTCAACAGCCGCGAGAGCATACACAAGAGCAACACTTTCACTTGATTACAACTCAGTCATGGGTTGTATACCCGCTACAAGTACACCTGTCTACTCCAAAAGCAATTGTGTACGCTGCACGTCATCTTTCATCATGAACCTAGCTTCATGACGTAGCTAACTTCAAGACCTTTTTAAGAAGCTAAGCCGCGCGCCCAACAATGACCTAGCCACTGAGTTATAAGTGTTCTTTTGCACGCCGGGAAGTCGCGCCTCGAACCTTCTCTTTGACTAGAGTCTCCGCCTAGACTCTTCTCAATTGATGTCCGCGCCTGGAACCTTCTGCCGGCCAAACCTTTGGAGTTGACGCTTGTGCCTATATGGAGGGCAAGGCTGACCAGATATAGAAATATCTTTAAAACGCAGTGTACCTGAATCCCATGCCGCAGTATCACCACTGGACCGATGTGGACACGGAGCTCACGGCCACGTGGGAAGGGACATTGGTCAGAGAGGCAGCTCATACTGCCCGATAGATCTACGCCGCAGAGCAATTGCAAGCTGAGTGCAAGGTAGGCTCACAAACACTAGGTCCACCAGACTTCCCTCCACAGCCGTTGGGGACACGGCTGGCATGATCCCATCCTCTTAAAGACGGCATCCACCATTACCTCCACCACAACCAGCACAAACCCCCCATTTTTAAGGGCTCCTCGCGCTTATCAACTGCCACAACAAGGCCGGTTTGGCAGAGGGAGGGACGAGGAGGAGGTCCTCAAAACCCAACAGGCAGTGGAGCTCTAGCTTCAATGCGCTCAGCACCTTCAGCAAAGAGACATGAGGCACCGATGCAAGCAGCCCGGAAAAAGAGGCCGCGCATTAACGCAAACGCTGCCATGGTCTCCAACCAGGGCAAGTATGTTACAATCAATGGTCTGGCACCCAGTGGGTGGTGCTAGACCCTCGAGCACAGCCTGTCATTGGACGCTTCCTCGCTTAAACCCTTGGCATTATCAGCTCGGATTTGCTGCCCTGCCCATACATGTTGGACACGGCTATGAGGAGCCGCGACAAGGTGATTGGGGTCATCAAAGAGGCTTTTGCATTTGGTTTACAGGGTTGGACCCAACCCACACCACGGAGATTGTACAGTAGTGTGTGGTCATCAACGCCGGTGCCTGCGATTTTATGCTTCGGCAGGGCTTCAACTTCCACGTGGGCACGGGCCTTGACTGCTGGACAGAGCAGGCATGATTTTGGCCACATTGGGATGGAGAGGTACAAGGCTTCCTACCGCTCAAGTTGATTTCACGCACGCGCGCCCCATGCAAGGTGGCTGCAGCAGCCACTGGCAACCATGTGCGTAAGCAAGAAGCTGCATCAGCCCCATAAAAATTTCAAAGCCACATATGACAGCGCTTGCATCGGAGTTGCTGCCGTTGCAATAGGTCCTTGCCATAGACGGCTCCGCTCCGTCCCTTACAGTGGAAAGCAGGAGGATGCCATGGTTGATGGTGGCAATACAAGACCCATATGCACGCCGCTTGTGTGTACAAGTGGACGCGCACCTCTTTTTCTGACCCAACCTCTGATCACCTCGCGCTTCCACAATTACAAGGGACGCGGCAAGTGCAGGCATCACCACATAGTGGGCAACGGCGTGGTAGAGTTCTACACCATTCACAACAGCAGGGCATCACACTTTGGAGCTGTTCGGAGGCATCGAAAGTGGCCTCGCCGCTGTCCTCAACGCAAGGGTCAACGTCACTAAGTATTACTATAGTGACCCCGACCCACACGCGCAAACAGCCCTCAAACACCACTTACATCAGCTGCACGAGCGCTATTTACAGCAGTTGCCGTTGTTAGCAATGCAGGGCAGCCTCACACCGGTGCTAATGGGTTTCAGCAAGTTTGGCTGGATCCCTAATTTAACTATCGGTTTAAGATGATTTTTGCCAGGAATTCGCAAGATCTTTTACTATGTTAACTAATTTTATGGCAAGATCCTTAACTATGCTAGTACTTGTCACAAGCGGTCATCGGCCGATCGCATTAAATTGTACCAGATCGCCAACAAAGTTGGAGACCAGGTTGTTACTATTTTCAATACGTATGGTCGGGACACAGACCTGTACGAATGTGCATTGATATGTAGACCACTTCCCGTCATTACGTGCCTCCCTCCCTGACGCCGTTGGGGACATGGCAATTACAGTATAATGCATTTAAGTTCGAAAATAAGCGCTACAGATCACTATAACGACCGTGATTGGTTCGGCCGATTAGGCATGGTTGCAGCCGTCACATTGTTGTAATGTCGATCGCTACACCGCAATAATATGACTGCCAAGTTTATTTGCAACCTGATCATCAGTGTATCGCCGGTTCAAGTACCTACGGGCTTGCTCGCGGCCTACCATGAGCCTGCGGCCTACATGGTACTTGCCTAAATGGTGATCACGTAGCACACTGTGACCAATCTATCAAGTTTATGCAGCTCGCCGGTAGATGGCACAGGACGTTTGTACCTGACAAATAACGATGTGGTTGGATGCTTTGCGCCGCTAAGGTTCTTGACCCCCACGTCACCCGCATATCACAACCTAGGTTAAAACACCTACCGGTGCCTAGCTGATTATCTAGTTGTTTATTATTATATGCAACTATTGTTGTAAAAATTGTATGCAGGCCTACATGTAGATACCTTATGTCCAGGTACAAGAACATACAATGATTATAATGTGCTTATACTAATGCATACCGGTATGTGCTGTTGGTGCATGTCGCGTGACACATGCATTGCGTAAGCATGCATGCAATGGATCGGGCCATACATGTGGCATGCAAGCATTGCGGCACGTGAGACTACTGAGGCAGCCGCCGCAAGGCATATATAATATATAAATGTCGTGCCATCTTGTGTCATTGTAGTCTAGTTGGTCAGTGCTCAGGTCGTGCGTTGTTAGCAACCTGATAGGTTCGTCTGCGCAGGTTCAAAACTCGGCAATGGAGTCGCGAACCCCCCTGCATTGCGACTTTTTTTGGGGGGGCCGCATAATGCGGTCATAACGTTGCTAGTTAGATCACGCATTCATATAAATCCTCTTAATACATGATCTCATCAAAAATAATTACAAGATGTGGCCATTTTTAGGTTCAAGAAAAGACGGATACGAATGATGCACACCAACTACTTGACTTAATGGCAACTGCATACCAAACTACGTTGTGGCTGCAGCAGAAAAAGGTGCAAAAATTGATACGCTGCTTACATGCAGATCCCTAATCAAGTTATAGCTAGATCTCCATATTAATTATGGGCAAGGCCGAACTGTTAGGAGGCCATTTCTCCCCGTGTGAAGGCATTGCCACAAGACATCCGACAAATCAAGGAGGACCACTTGGTGTCCCTCGCCAACATCGACGTGTTGATAGCTGGATGGGAGTGCCAATGACACTTCATGGCAGGAAAAGGCCAAGGCCTTGAAGACCCTCGCTCGGGGCTGTTTTGGGAGTTGATGAGAGTCATCCACCTCCTCCAACAGCACCACATCTCCAGGCCGCCGGGGTACATCATTAAGAATGTGCACTCGGAGGACGACAAGCGTCCACACGTGGCCTCCAGCTACCAGCAGATGTGCTCCATTGTTGAGCACCCATTTAAGGTAAACACAGCGCGACATGGCTCACGCGCACATTGTGTATGCGTCAAGCGGACAAATTTGGCCATCGCAGACGAGATGATGACAGCGGAGTATACCCGCAGCCGACGGCCACACGACCTTTTGATTGATGATATCCTTGACTCTGGCCGTAAAGCCCAACCTGCCACACGTCTTAACCATAGCCTCTGCGGCTATGGTCAAGACACGTAACTTCTACTATTGCAACCTGGGCAACCGCGCCGCACTTCCTACTTTTGTGTCTTACCTGGGGTCCTATGCCTTTCACGATAGAGGTGACGGCATGTTGTTGGATAACGCAACAAGCCGCTTGAAAGAGCTGAAGAACCCAACATACGTGAGCGCGAACGCGCCATTGGCTTCTTCCTCAACAATATCACGCGGTCCCAGCTGAACGATAGTAAGCAATGTCAGCTACTTGGCCGCACCATGAACCAAAATAGCCTGGTATGGCTGCTGGAGCTGAGCTTCGCGTTGCAGAACCGCCATGCGTGCTTGCAACAATCTCAAACACCTGGCTGGGGGGTAGGCTTATCGCATTGCCGACACCAAAGCAGCTCACATGGAGGAGCAAGCAGCGATATCAGTGAAAGACACCCGGTGGTGGCCAATGCCACCTCATCGGATCACGCCATTGGTCCTCCGACCATAACAGACACACGAGAGAAGCTGGAGGCACTCCTCAACAAGTGGAGGCGCCAATTTAGTTACAATGTGAAGGAGCTACATCTACACATGTTGAGTATATCAAATGGATATTGAGCTGGTGGACACCGAAGCAGTGTTTCAACGGCAATACAGGCTCTCCAAGTTGGAAGAGAACTTGGTGGAAGTAGGGTGTAAGGCCATGCTGAACGCAGGCCTTATCGAAGAGTTCACGTCGGACTTTGCAACAGCAACCGTCATGCCATATTTAAAAGACTCAGCAGGCAACTGAACAGAAAGGCGCATGTGTGGCAATTATCGCCCCCCCAACAACAAGACCAAGCAAGACAGGTACCCAATGTCCACAGCAGACGGTATATTTAATGATGTAGGAGACTGCACGGTCTTCAGCATCCGCGACATGCGCCCAAGGTACAACCCAATCGCCATCAAGGATGAGGACAAGCACAAGACCTCCTTCTGGGGCAACCGGCAGTTGTACCAATGGAAGGTGATGCCGTTCGGGCTGAAGGATGCCCCCGCCAAGTTCCAGCGCGTTATGGACAAAGCCTTGAAGGGGCTGGTGTAACAGTTGAGGCCAAGTTTCATGATATTTGGACCTTTTTTGGCCCATTTATCGGGCACCACGTTTTCGTGACTTGTGGTAGATATCGGCGAGTTATGAGTCTGCCGCTAATATCGACCGGGGCCCTAGGACCAGTCCGGAAGGTGCCAGAAAACGGAGGCCCAGTCGAGAAGGGCTCGACCAGATTGCTGGAAGGGCCTGGCGCCAAATAGTATAACTTGACCATATGAGCACATATCAGGAGATCTTCGTGCGTAAGAAAGGTCTAAAGTGTATTGTAAGGTACTGCAATAATATCTTAGCATCTAGTTGTGACTAGCACGGGAACTGTCTAAACAGTAGCATGTGCAGACTGGTAGGTATAAAAGCGACATTCTACAATGTGCAATACAACCTTTAGCTCCCTAGTTTCTTGTGTGTAAGCCTGGTGGTGGTTAGCAAGGGTTGCTAGCGTGTGTCCACTGGTGTGTGCTTGCTTGTGTAACACAAGTCGGTGTGTAGCTTCGAGCACGTGCGCGTCCGTATGCAAGTGGCAAGGGGCGCGTGTGTGCTTGGCAGAGGGGGCAAGGTTCCGGTGTGAATACCGTGCCTTGGTGAGAGGGTTGTTGTTTGGACCAACTCACAGGTGACAAGGCACGAGCACCGTCACAGCTGAACTTCACGCAGTGCTACATCGATGACATCCTCATCTTTAGCCGCAGCAATAAGGAGCATCTTCAGCACAGTGCTGGAACGGCTTTGGGGAGTGGGGATAACTGTGCATCCCGATATGTGCACCTTCTTCACCCACAAGGTGCCGTACTTAGGGCACATGATTGTGCCCCATGGGGTGTACGTACAGCAGGCAAAGGTGGAGGCTCTGACAGCTATCCCTGCCCCCAGCGACCTCACGCGGTTGCGCGCCTTCCTAGGCCTCGCTAACTACTATCAGCAGTTTGTGAAGGATTTTGCAAAGCTAGCACGGCCCTAAAATGAGCTAGTGAAGAAGGAGTCACAGCAGCAGGCCTTTGAAGAGCTGAAAATCAGACTCACCACAGCTCCCATTCTTCAACGCCTTGAATAAAGAGCTTGGTGCCCTACACCAAGCTCTTTATTGGTGCCCTACACCAAGCTCTTTATCTTCACACCGACTGGAGCAAGCTTGGGATGGGAGCCGTGCTGGTGCATCACGATGAGAACAAGAAGAAGCGGGTGGTGTTATATGGCAGCCCATGCAACAATTGCCCGAAGCCAAGTATAGCAGCTACAAGGGCGAGTGCCGCTGCAGTATGGGCTAATTCCTTCCTTTCGGCCTCTCCGGTTCAGTCGACACTTCCACCTCATCACCGACCATTAGCCACGCGAGTGGTTGATGACCAACCAACACTTGACGGGGATTTTGCCCGTTAGGCTCTACCATTGCAACAGTGTGATTTTCAGATCAACCACCGCGGTGGCCTTAGCAACAAAAATGCCAATGGGCTCAGTCGTAACCCTCACCTCGGCACGAGCTCGCCCATGCAGCAGCGGCCCCAGCAGTGGCTGCTATGTTTGCTGCCGCCGCATTTCGCTTAGGGCGCAAGACCGACACAGCTACCATCATAATAGCTAAGGTGATGCCTGCTCTTGAGCCAACTAGCCCTACAGTTGACACCATAGCAGGGAATACTCGCGCTGTCAACATTGATGATACCGAGTTGGCACCCACTGATACCAGGCAGTACATTTGGCTGGACAAGCCATCCCTCTCCTTCCTTTAAAGTGGCCAGCTCCCCATCGGCATGAGTGCGCGTGAGAAGGATTGCGTCAATAAACGCACTCAGCACTAACGGTGGGCACGTGACAAGCTGTATTGCCGCCTTTATGGTGAAGACAAGAAGGTGCCAACCTCAGCCACACGCTAGAGCATCATCACTGCCCTCCATACTAAGCTTGGAGATTTTGGTGTCGAGTGAATACTCAGCCTTGTAAGGGCACAATATTTATGGCATGAGCTGTACAAACAGATGCAAGAGTTTGTATGCACCTGTCAGCAGTGTGATTTGGTTCGGCCAGCCTTAACACGCGCAGTACCACACTGCAACCTCTTCTCGTCTCCAACCTCTTCTATCGCTGGGGGCACGACATCTTGGGAGACGTTACCCTCGGCGTGCGGCAACCGCTACATGCTCATGATGATCAAGGACTTCTTCAAGAGGGTGGAGCTGGTGCCATTACCCGACAAGGGCAGTAGGTGGGTGTCTCAACCTTCCTCTCATATGTCCTCAGCCGATTTAGCAGCTGCGCCGAGGTTATCAACGAGCAAGGCACTGAGTTCAGAGGAGAGTTCGACACCCTCTGGGACAGACAGGTGCTACATCGATCACCGCCGTACCTCACATCACCACGCACAAGCCGATGGCCTCGCCGAACGCGCGGTGCAGACCATTACAAAGGCACTGCGCAAGTAAGTGCTAGAGTATGAGAAGAACACGTGGGATGATCACCTCTCGTGGGTGGCTATCTATTGTCCAAGCAAGCAGCTCTGCGGGAGTATAGCCCGTACTACTTGTTATTTGGGCGACCGCCGCTGCTTCCCTTTCGTGCACAGCAGGACGTGGATCGCGTTGTGAACAAACCCGACGACCCGACTGGATGCACCACAATATTACCACACACGCAGCTGTTCGAGCATACCGTTTCCATGGCCTTCAACAACTTGCGCATCGCGCAGCACCGCGACACGCTACGAGCAAGTGCGCAGTGGCATCTGCAAAGAGCGCAAACCTCGGTTACAAGCGGACTTTGCCTATAGCATGGGGGCTACTATAAACACGCTTAACACCTCCATTGACTACACTGATTACAAGATACTCAAGGTGTACCTTACAGGGGTGCTGCATCTCCTCGGCCGGAACGGCGAGAGATTGAAATCAACCTCTCGCCGTTCATCATGTTGTACTTCGAAGTACAACATGATGAATTGCGCGCCATGCCACCTCCCTTACGTAGCCGGCTTTCGGCGCATCAAGCACCCTCGCCTCGCTCGCAGTACGTTGCAAACGCTCTGGCAATGTTAACGACGACCCTCTCATGATGATGTGCAATAGCTGCAACATGGGACTGCATTGCAGTCTGGAGCCCCCATTGGATGCCGTGCCAATGGAGCAGTATTGATGCGACGACTGCCGCGTCAACGGCCCTCCTCACTTGCATTAGAGGCTGAGCCTTGGGGCTAGCACCTTCTCAAAGGCTCAAGGGGGGTGGCTTGTTGATTGTGCACTCTATCACTCAGTATGTACACCATGGTGGAGAGCATCTCCACATGTTCATATTGAGCAGCACCGAACACGCTCCTGGGAGCACTCGTGCTATGAGAGTCGGGTTATCTTTTGATTTGGCTAACATAATTCACTTTGCTACAGTAGCATGTTTAGCAAGCATGTCATTCCTTGCAGCTGTCCAAAACAGCATGACCCTCGACTCTCCTCGGCCCGACAGCTGTCATGCCCATTGTTCTCGTATGCCAGCCGTCATCGGGCATGCCTACATTAAAATCCCTCGCCCGGCCTATTAGCATAAACGCGCGTGCGATACTGACCAATAGCTAGGTTATGACTCTAGACTAGCTCCTGTCCGTAGTCTACATAAGCACCGCGCGTAGTTGTGAGTTCAGTTGTAAGTTGTGTTCTATATCGAGTGGGGGTTTCTTTAAAAACAGCACTCGATATTAACGTCAGCTGAAACACGATTTGAACAGGCATGACTTGACTTGTATAATAGTTGTCATGGTATTCATGGATCAGCTGGTGACACTATGAGTGAGAAAGCTAAGAGCTTGTGAAGCAACTTGAAGAAACCCATTACGTGTGAGAGCCTGTGCATGCGCATGTGCACTGAGCTTGTTATTGTTGTGAGCTTGGTGTGCTTGGTTGCGGTGTGCTTGTTGGCATCAGCCAGGGTATAGCATCCACGCATTGCTTATTCAATTACCGTACTTAACAGTGTAGCACATTTTCCACTCATGCAAAAAACTGTGTAAACAGCACTACCCACAATAGTGGCTTGTTGAATGTGCACTCTATCACACAGTATGTACACAATAGTGGAGAGCATCTAAACATGTTCGTATAAAGCAGCACCAGACACGCTCTCAGAAGCACTTGTGCTGTGAGAGCCGAGTTATCCTTTGCTTTTCACGACATGCTACAGTCTGCTACAGTAGCACGTCTAGCGGGCATACCTTCCCTTGGAGCTGTCCGAGACAGCGTAACCCTCGACTCTCCTCGGCCCGACATAATGTTTCGTAAAATTTGCATCATTAGACGCACGCTTATGTATAAATGCAATTGTATGCTTAATATCACACATGTATACATAATTATAGATGTTATAGTAAAGTTACATTAATTGAATTCTCACCATGATATTGGCCCCCACATAATCCCCATCGCATCTTCTACTATAAACATTGTTATATATGCTCATGGATTACTCTATCAGAAACCCTTGTGTGCTGGTTATGCATTTATGTGTCTTTGAACCATATTATTTTGCTGCTATCATTATTGTGACTGTTGGTCGGCCGAGTGTGCCATGCCATGTTGTTCTGTACAACCAAATAGCATCAAAACTCCATTCGTAAGACTGTATAGCATTAAAAACGCAACTGCTTATAAGCAAGCATTACTGATGCTCATAACTAAAGTGATGCGTTGTGAATTGAGTTGCAAGCAGTCATTAGGAAGGCTTGCCAAGAGTCGTGAGCAGGGAGGGGGTGCTGCAACGCGGCGCGACCACGTCGCAAGTTGCGCCGCCGTCAGACGACTAGCAACATTGCGCGGTCGAATCAGTCAGCACCAGTCGATCCACATGCTCGAACGGGACACTAACGGTCGACCGCGATGATTTGGGCGGTGTGAAACCAAGCCGGTCGACTGGCGATCGACCGGCTTGGTTTGATACTGCCAAAATTACAAGGCCGATTTAACCCGGTCAACCCAGAAAAATGAGGGACAAAAGCTCCCCTCCTATCTGAGTTGGCAATAAATACATGTGAGTCACGAGTTGTTTAATTATGATGGTATGAGCTAAACAGCAATAAATCAATGTAATAAGTTGTATTATATGTTCAATAAATGTTTTGAGCTTGTCTAAAAGGCGTATTGAGCCCTTAAGCATGATCAACTTAGATTACCCCCATGCGCTTTCCAATCTTATACACTGGGTGTCTTGAAGTAGCATCGGAGCATAATAAGCTACGATAAGCGAGCATGCTATCAAATTTGTTGCATCGTTTGAACAAGCCTGGTAGATTGCATGTGTAAAGGATACACTTGTGAGCACAATCTTCTCGGCTTAGATAAAACGTTTTTCAAAGGAGAGCTTTCTCAATTAGCTTCTCATTTTCACAAGCAATACTGAAGCAATTATTACATAAATACATAAACAACGTGTGCATTTGCGTGTGCACATAGTGTGCACGCGTAAAATTCAGTGTACGGGTGTAAATGAGTGCAAGTAAGTGGACGCAATGCGTGCAGTTGTACGTGTCAGTTAATATAGGCCTCGCATGCAGTTCAGCGTTTGCGTGTAATTGTGTGTGTCTGTTGTGTGCGCACGCGTATGTTGGTTAGTTTGTGAGCGCGTTGTTGTGTACATTTATGCGCGTGCACATGTAGGCCTTTGCGTGTGCGCGCGTGGGGTAAGACAATCTGCGGGAGCAGCTGCGTGCATGTGCAGGACAATGTGCGCGCGGGTGTGAGTGTTTTTGTTTTGGTGTGCGTGCACTGACTTGCTCAGCAACACCGTGGCTCTTACGCATGTCAGCTGCTATGGCCTTCAAGGCCGCCTGCTTTGCGGCATGGTCAGTGTCCTCCTCCACTTGTTTGCAGTCTGTAGTCGTGGCCGGCGCTATTGCCCCACACACTGCATCGCACTTAGTTCAACCCATCTTGTGCGCAGCTCTAAACCGCCGTAAGTGCCGCCAATACCGCCGCCGCCACGTGGCCACAACTCTACGTGAATACGCCGACGATTCTCAACCGCCGACGAAAGTTGGAAAACGTCAATGGTCGACGGGCCAGCGGTTGGAGATCAGTGCGGTTGGCAAATTCAGCGATTGGCGAGCTTGGCCGGTGGTCATCTGCTCAATGTCATCTGCTCAATTGAAATCGTTACAATGGTTACTTACCTGTACATACTCGACGGGAAAATACTGCAACACTTACAGGCTTCCATTCAATCTTTTCAGTCCATGAACATGATTGCTGGCCATTCAACAGGCATGCTGTGTAATTCTGCGCAATACCGGTCTAACGGGAGGCCTATCACGAAGGCGTAACTTTCATAATGTAAGGGACTTGAAAGGACGGTCCTTGCATGAAGCCGGACACATGTCTGCCCCAGCCTACCGTACCGCTTAGACCCTAAATACAAACTGTAGCTTTGCTTGTCAACCGCAGTGCCGATTTCAAGCACCTACCCACGACATTTGGGCCAGATAAACCGGCGGTAGCGAGGATGTCGACAAGTCACGTGAG
The DNA here is from genome assembly GCA_009103225.1 of Chlorokybus atmophyticus. NCBI lineage: Eukaryota > Viridiplantae > Streptophyta > Chlorokybophyceae > Chlorokybales > Chlorokybaceae > Chlorokybus > Chlorokybus atmophyticus. The sequence continues at coordinate 351,778 of RHPI01001946.1, forward strand.
CGGCGACGTGGACAACGTGGACGATGTGGACAGCGGCGTGGGCGGCGGCGTTGGCAGGAGCGTAAGAGGCTAATCGAGGAACGCCCTTGAAGGGAAACCATTTGAGCAGGATCTGTTGTTCGACTGGATGTAGCGGTAGCTGCCGCAGATCAGGCGGGAATATTGTCTGGGATGGTTGAGCGTGACGATGGCTGGGAGGCGCTGGCCTGCTGGCGCCAAAAATGAGAAAGAGGAGGAGCACGACAAGCATGAGGATTAGTAGGAGGAGTAACAGCTGGTAAAGTGAGCAAATGTATAGGCGGGCGAGATGAGCACCGCAATGGAGGGCAGCGGTGAGGGGAGCCAGGAGGACAGGGCGCTGGCGGAGCGGCTGGAGCACCTCACCGTCCGCACTCAGGTGGGTATGCACAGCATAGACAACATATGCCGACCCGCCCCACAATTATGTTCACAACAGTAAGCTAAGAGTAAACAGAGCGCCTGTTGCGTGATGAAGCAAGCGTTGCTCCGGTGGCTGGACACCGGCATTGCACGTTGCAATGGAGAATACCACGCACATACGAGAGGATGCACAGAAGCGGGTGTGATGGTGAAGTTCATGTCTGTCTCTGCCAAACATTAGTTGTAGCCTTTTCTCTTAACTCTTTGCTGCATTGGATGTGCGATATGAGTCCGTGCACAAGCCAACACTGTCAATCCCCCACTCAGATGTGTCCGTGTGCTGAGCATGACATGTGCACGCACACAGTAGTTGCGACATACAGAAGTGGGCGCCATCTTTGTCTGCCAAGGTTATCTCGATTGCCCGCTCGTTGTGCGATAGTGGCGAGCATTGTGCGTGCATGCACGCATCTGCTGCTCTTCAGCTTGAATGTGACGAACACGTGGTAGCCAAACACCGCGTCAGGAAGTGAACATGCACACAATGATAACTCGTAACGTACTGAATCTGTCCGAGTGCATGTACACACGCATGCACATGACAGACTGTCAGTTTGTGCGCCCGCATAATTATGCCATGTTCAGATATGCATGTATGGTACGCTCTTGGACCGCCCGTGGACAAAGCCTTGGTTGATTTGCAGGCGTCCGTGCGTCGAACTAACTCCAGCGATGACATGACCGTGCCGTCGACATCAGAGCCAATGCATGCATCAATATCATCACCATCCACACCTTCTGCATCCACAACACCATCGCTCTTCCGCCCGACCCACACCGTGCTGTGGGACTACACCCCGCGCCCGCACTCGCACCATCACAACCACCTTCACAGACACCACAGCGATGCAGACTCGACCGACACAACAACAGCAGCAACATCACCATCCCCAACATCATCACCACCGGGCTCGCCCACTCATAGCAGCAGCGAGCATAAGCCACGGTTCAGGCGGTTTTCGGTGTTTCGATCGGCTGCTCATAGTAGTAGTGATGCGGATAGTGTGCATGAAAGTGGTGGTGACAATAAGGCGACGACGACGTCATTGTTGGCGGTGGCGCCGTCGTCGCCAAGTCACACGACGAGGAGAAGGCACTTTGCGTCGCTGCTCGAGAGCCTTACGCTGCCGGATTCATCAGCAGGTTGGCAGCGTGTGTGTTTGTGGTGTGCGTGCTTGCGTGCGTTGGTCCTTGCGATGTGGTGCTGATTCAACCAACACACGCACATCAGGTATCCCGGATCGGCTGGCGATCACAAAGGGTTCTCTGTTGCGTCTGGTCGAAGTGCGCCCTGACGGCTGGTGGCTCGCTCAGCTTCCCGACGGCACCACCGGCCTCGGTAACAGGATTGACTGCTTGCCTGTTAGTAACGCTACTGTTCTTTAGTGTTTTGTTGCTTGTTTGTTGTTTCTGCTGCCCCATTCATGGACACATTACCATCTCAGTTCCTGGGGCGTACTTGTCCGCATTGAGGAGGGAGCACACGCCGTCGCGCGCATCGGTGAATTCAACAACGACAACAACTAGCCCGCCGACCAATGCGTTGGCGGTGACGTCCAGGGCGCAATCGGTGTTCACGCCGCTGACTTCAAGAGAAAGGGTAGATGCAACGGCGGAAGCAAAGAGCGGGACAGAAGCAATGCCCATGCTAGGGCGAAGCAACTCCGTGCATGGTGAGAGAACATACATGCGTACGCGCACGCACATGCACGCTGTTGATGAAGGTGTTGACGATGATGGTGGTGTTGATATAGAGTCCGCGTGGCTTCGAGCTCCAGCATCAATGAGTGTCGGCTCCTCCTCCTCCGTCCCGGCAGAGCCACCCGCCTCCTCCTCCTCGTCAACAAGTCACGCCCCCGCGGGCATCAGCTCCAACAGCAGCCGCAATCCCACCTTCACATCCACCACGGGTTCCGTCCCGCCTTACCTCGAAGCCCTGCAGCGCATCGCCTCCTCATCCGCCTCCCACACCAACACGTACCAGCTCCCGCTGCCGCCAATCCAAGTCGCAGACGGGAAGGGCGGCGCGGGTATAGCCGAGAGCAGCCTGCGCCTGCAGCCACAGAGAGCAGACAACAATGTGGATGTGGGGAGTAAGAGGGTCCCGCGCGAGTCGGGTGAAGGAGGAGGAGGTGAGAACCACAGTACCGGCAGGCAGGAGAAGTCTTCCCCGCCTCGTCCACCCCCGCGTCCTCGAACCCCTTCGCGCACATCACTCGCAGGCACCTCCTTCACCTCCTTATTCTCCCCAACACTATCCCCAACCTCAGACCGCAACCTGACGGGTTCATCCTTGTTGGAGTGCTTATGCTTACCGATAGCGTGGGTTCGCCGCGCCCCCGCCTTAACCTTACGCGCCTTGGATGTGATTCGCTTCGCCGCGTGGAGCCACGCCGCCGCTCAGGTGACTGCCGTGTACGCCATCTACCAGGCGGTGATGGCGGTGATGGCGTACGCGATCGAGTCTCCCGCGCACAGGACCACGTACGCGATGCCCGCCGCGGTCTGGACGCTCGTCGGGGCCGTGTGGGCGCTGCACCACGAGCGCAAGGCCAGCACGCACGCAAGAAGAGGGGTTGGAAGACTAAGAGCGCTGGGGTGGTCGGTCTTTGCGGCCGGAGCATGCATCAGCATGTTTACGGTAAGACATTGGTAACCACACTGCGTGCGTGCGTGTGCCGCGTGTGCATCTCTGTGTGTACAGACACACAGATGCATATGTGTGTGTGCTTGTATCTGGGCACTTGTGCACACGCGCATGCGTGTGCATGTGAGCGTGCACGAGTGCGTCTTCTCATCAGGTCACTGGTTGTCATTGAACAGAAAGCTGCTGGGATCTTGGCGGCGTGCTGTGCGATGCTTGCGATCGCGGCGGTGTCGATGGGTGAGGCGCCTCTGCCGGCTTCATCGGGTGGCGGCATCGCCATCGACCCCTTCGATTGGCTCGTCGGCTTCGTCCTCAGGTACAACACACAAATTGATCAGATCACAAGAGAGTGTGCATGTGTCGACGCCCGCACGCCCGCACGCACGCGTGACAATGTGTGTGCGCGGCAGAGGGAAAGGGAAGAAACCAAAAGTAGAGGCCGATACAAATGGCGCGGCCAAGTTGTATGCGATGAGGAGCCTCAAGCCTGGTCGGGGTGGTGAATCGATGAAGAAGCGTGGGACAGTATCAGCGGCACAACACACCAACAGCGGAAGGAAGGGTTTGTTTACGCGTGCGCGTGATGCCGTGATGGACTTGCGTCGTCACGACGGTGCCGTGGGTCAGCTCATCCTCGTGTTGGTGTACGTGGCGCTCAACGCGTTGTTCTTCACGCTGGCGGCGGCAAAGTGGCACGTGCGCGCGAAGAAGGCGGGGATGTCGCGCGTTGCATTTTTAGCGAAGGCGTTTGGCAACTTGCTCAATTTCAATGGAGCGTTCATACTATTGCCAGTACTGAGGCCGTTCCTCGCACTACTCAACCAGAAGTTTGGGTCGTTCTCATTAGCCAAAGTGCTACCGCTCAACAAGAACCTACTCCTACACAAGGTGAGTAGTGTGTGTGCATGCGTGTGCGTGTGATTGTGATTATCATTGTTCTTGTTGCTGCTGTTGTTGTTGTTGTGGATGTTGACAATGCGTGGCAGACGGTGGCGTCGGTGATCTTCGTGTGCGTGTTGGGTCACGTGGGCTTCCACTACGCCAACTTTGCGCTGCGGCCGGTGGAGACCAAGAAGTCGTTCAACATCCCGCGCGAGCTATGGACGGGGGAGTTCCTCGTCGCATGCAGTGAGTGGCACTGTTTCTCTAACATGCACGCTGTGTCACACCATGTGGTAACAAGCACGTGCGCGCGTGCCTATGCGTGCGGTCATGCGCGTGGGTCTGTGCGTGCGTACGTGCGTGTGTGCGCGTGTGTACGTGCCTGTATGTCCTCGCTTACCCCTGCGTGTGCGTGCAGTGGCGCTGATGTTGTCTGCTGCGGGCGAGCGCATGCGTCGCGAGCACTACGAGACCTTCTGGGCCAGCCACCAGCTTCTCTGGCCCTCCTTCGCTCTCCTTCTCGCACACGGTCCCGTCTTCTACCTCTGGAGCGCACTGCCACTAGGTTGTTACGTTGCCGACCGCCTTGTCGCACGCAGCCGCTGGGGCCTCGTCGGAGGCCGACGCGTGACCGTACTACAAGCCGTGTGGGAACAACCCAACGTGTTGAAGCTCGTGTTGTCCAACAAGTGGCGGCCGCGTACGGGGAGCATGTGGACACGCGTGTCGTACATGTTGGGACGAAAAAGGGAGCTACTTCACTATAAGACGGGACAGTACTTGCGTCTCAATTGCCCGTACGTGTCGGAGTTACAGTGGCACCCTTTCACAATATCATCACCAGCTTCAGATCCAGACGCACTCACTTTACATATAAAGAGTGCGAGGCCGGGGAGTTGGACCTCGAGCATGCGTGAGCTGTTTGTTGCCCTCATGGGTGACGAGGACGACGTGAGCTTCACGTCACCCTCGGGTCAACCGGGCACGTGGCGCGGGCCGGGTGGCGTAAGGTTGTTACGTGTGGACGGACCCTACCCGGCACCCGCTCAACACGTATCTGAGTATGATACAGTTCTACTTGTTGGTGCGGGGATCGGCCTCACGCCATTCGCTGGCGTGCTGCGCGACATCATTGAGTACATATGGCCACATAAGAATACCACTCACAAGTGTCCGCGACACGTGTACTTCCATTGGGCGTGCCGGCGCGGTGACCTGGCGTCCTACGCGTGGTTCCTGGATCTACTGAAGGGTCTCCACGCGCGTTACCGTGGTATGGCCACCGCGGGGAGAGGTGTCGTGTTTCAAGTGTACGTGCACGTGACGGGGCCGTGCTCGCCGGGAGCGTTGGCGGAGGTGCGCGCGGCGTGCGGGGACCACGGGTGCTCGGGAGAGTGTTGTGGGGTCGGAGGGGGAGCGTGTATCGGGGAGTCGTCGCTGGAGCTGCCGAGACATACGGCTACGCTCAAGGATATCGTCGCGTTCACGCGAGGTGGGTTACGGCGGTTGTTGTCGTTGTGTATGTGGATGTGCCGAGACTGACATCACTCTCTCGCAGAGCGGGAGAAGGAGTCGAGGCCGATGCTCACCCTCGCGGACGTCGTGAAGAGGGCCGCCGCCGCCACTGACGAGAGAGAAGCAGCAGCGCAGCGACCACAGAGCCCACAAGACAACCCTACCCACGACAACAAGGCTTCATCCAGTCCCGCGTGGCCGTTGTCGCCGGTTCTGGTGATGCGTCCTTTGGAAGAGAGTGAGAGCGTGAATGAGTCTCCTCGCACGGCGTCGTCCCGTGCTCTGACCGCGCTTGGGGCGTGGGTGGACGACGCCCCCGCGCTGTCCATGAGCGCGTACGCGCTGGAGTACGGCCTCGACACACCAAGAGAAGACTACCCGTACGTGCGCACGCGTGCGTGGAGAGTGCAAACGACGACGTTGGCTAACACGTGTGCGTGCGCGCGTACAGGATGTCTCCCCCTGCGGTGAGACAGAGAGAGGGTGATGGTGGTGCAAAGGGCAAGCTGGCGATGCACTATCTTGCGGACGAGGAGGAGCAGCGGGACGCACCCGCACACAGCCTCAAACCGGGATGCTGGCAGCCGTGGATACACGTCAGCAGGTGCGTATGACTTCGCCATACGCGCGCGTACATGCGCGTATGTGCACATGCCTTGGCAACGTTACGTGCCTGCGACACGCACGTGCGCCGTGTGCAAGCGAGGTGACCCTACATGTTGTACAACGTGCGGTGCGGACGATCATGAATGCGTCTCTCTTCGTAAATCCACAGAGGGCGGCCCAAGTGGGACATCGTGTTTGCGGACATACGCCGGCGGCATCGCAACGAAGCCATCGGAGTCTTCCACTGCGGGCCAATGGGCCACCAGATCAAAGAGGTATGTGCTGTGTTGTGTACTACATGCACTTGTTGGCGGCTTCAACATCAGCAGGTGGTCGGTCAGTGCTGAAACATGCTCTGTGTGTGTGTGTGTGCGCGCGCAGCTATGCGCGCGGCACACGAAGATAGCGGAGAGCGCGGGGCGCGGGGAAACGCAAGAGAAGACGATATTCACACCGCACGTCGAGGTGTTTTAGATGGCCCAAGCACAACAAGCAAACTCTAACGCGCATCATCAGCAAGCATTACTAGGGGATCGTACCATCTAGCTGTAGGCATACTGCATTACGTAGCAGAAGGATACAGTAATAGATCTCTTTGCAGCTCATAATCAGAGCTGGTGCAGGTGCAGGTGCAGGTGATGAAGTTTGTTGCGACGGGCGTGTCTTGCATGCTGACAGAGGGCACACAACCACAGGGACCCACAGCACATTGTGTCATTGTGTTTCGCACGAAAGCTTCCATAGCCACATCTACCCATCGGCAGTATACAAGTATACAACACCCTGTCGCGACCAAGTGTGTCTCTGTCATTGAGCATTATGCTGGTCACCGTAAGTAGAGTTCCGTGTAGTCCATGGACGTGCCCATCTTCCTCGCCCGGTGCAGTTTGTCGTGTATGGCCGCCCCGTTCCCCGCCCCGCGCACCACAAAGGTGCGGCCGAGACCCGCCATGCCGAGACGGACCGACATGCCAAGACGACCGGACAGGCCCAGGTGACGACGCGTGCGCCAACCGCGCAAGTGGGCCTGGAGACACGGGCAAGAGAGAGAGTGGGTGTTGTGGATGCGTGCTCGTATGTAGCCCACATTCACACTCTACCTGGACAATGACCACTGCACGGTCCTGGCGGTAGTGCTTGCGTTGGAGGAAGCCACGCGCGCATTTCTGTCACACAACGACAATCAGCTTTGCTTTAACTCCTTACAGATGGCACAGCACATGACGGTGCGCATACAAGCTCTTGACTCACCTGTATTGTGACAGCGGCCTGCTGGGTGCCAGCTGGTAATCTCTGCATTGCACACGTGTTCTCAACATTCGATCGTGATACAGCTGACCTCCGTGTGCCATGGGAATAGCAAGTAGTTGAGACATCACCTCATAGCTGCGGTGTTGGCAGTACCATGTACTGGAATCCAGCACCTCCAACACGCTATCATCCCTGCCCCTTGCCATGGCAGATTGGGAAGCATCAGCAGTATCGTCATCGCCAACATCACCATTGCCGTCGTCGTCACGGTCCCACACGCGTCGCGGTCGCACCACGCCTTTGACACCGCCGAATGAAGGTTGTTGTTGCGACTGCGCGAGAGCGCGCGTGCTGATGATGCGCTTGCGACGGTGCGAGGACAGCAAACCACCTGCGCGTCGTGTGCAAAGTGGGCTTCGTGTGCATGCGCATGCGCGCGCGAGTGCAATTGAAAATAAGATGACACGCAGGCGCAAGCGCAACACACCTGTGCGCTGGACGGCCAGCACCTCGGCCACCACAACACCCTCTTTGAGACGTGTATCATCCTCTTCATTCGGGGGCGGGGGTGGCCTCTTGTCCGCGTGGCCCCATTGACGGCCGCCTGCGCAACACCCCACCGTGCACTTTGGTACAAGGCTCACGTGCAAGCACACACACAGCGTGCGCACCTGCGACTGGTACGACGCGTCGCGCTCTTCTTCTCACGGGCGCACTAAAGTCCACCCCGCTCCCCTCACTGTTATCGTACCCCTTCCTCTCTTCCCTCTCCCTCTCCACTGCCTCCTCCTCCCTCCTCCTCCTTGCCATCGCCTTGCTCCGCTCCCGCATCACGCGCAGCGCAGACTCCAGGCTCGCGTCCACGTCGTCGTCCACGCCTGCGCCGGGAGTGCGGGCGCGGGATCGGGGGCGCAAACCGGCGCTCTTGGGACGCTTCGATAGAAGCAGCGCGGCGGCGGCAGACGCGGAGGAGAGTGGTGGTTTATTGGGGTTGCGCTCCACATTGCCATCTTGGCTAAGACGGTGCTCGCGCACGACGGTCTGTGACACATACGATGTGTTGTCGTTGGTCGGCCATGTGCGTTTGCGCGTGTGTGCGTGTGTTGTGTTGGTTTACTTTACTTTGGTGAGGTTGGCGAGCTGGTTGCCTGCTGCCCCCGCGCTGGTGGCGGCCGCGATCTTCTTGACGGCCTGCTTGAGCTGTCCTCGCGCTTCCGTGGCCTTGTTGGTCTCCAGGTAGTGCACGTCGTTGAAGAACTGACCCTGTCACACGTGGCCGTATGTTGAGGGGGGATACAGGTATAAACCCGAGACAGTGCGGGAGAGCAAGCATGCACGCAAGGGGCCCATCTATCTCCCCTTCTTGCCTGTGCCCAGCCACCAATGACGTACATGCGTGTGCCCACCATCGTTGCCGTGTGGCCTGCGCGCGGCCCCACCTGAAAGTGTGTGTGCTGTCGTGTTGAGGGGTGTGTGCTTGGAATTTGAGTCACACACAACAGTCAGTGCACCACCTTGGCGCCTGTGATGAGTGCGTCTTCCCAGAAGGCGCTTCCGTCAGCCACCTGCTCCACGTTGAGCACGTACGTGTCGTCGCGGTGCCGAGACCCGTCCCAGCCCCCGTACATGTACACCCGCCCTGCGCGCGTGTGCAGTGCAACGTTGTTACTGCGTGTCATGCACATCAACAGCAACCCCGACAGTTTATTCTTCCCCCCCACCCACCTTTCCCGTCGTAGACTGCGGTGTGTCCGCTCCTTGCGCTCATGCTGTTCTTGCCGCTGTCGCACTCCACCTCTCGCCACTCCATCAGCGTCAGGTCCAGAGCCCACACGTCACCCAGTTGCCCGTCCGCGTTTTGCCCCCCTGGCCGCGGGCGGGCGTGTTTGCGTGTGTGTGTCTGTGCATGCCATGCGGTGTGTTGTGCTGTGATCGACATGTGTCAACCCTACCGCACCTATGACGAGGAGGATGCGACCAGGGAGAAGGACGGTGGCATGCGCAGCTCGGGGGGGTGGAGAAACTGATGGTCGCCTGCGCATCAAGTTCCAAAAAGGCATAAATGTTGGTGTGTGTGTGTGTGTGTGTGGGGGTGTGTG
>RHPI01001946.1:383828-435206 GCA_009103225.1 Chlorokybus atmophyticus
CCCCCCCCCCCCCCCCAAAAAAAAAAACATTGAAAAGGACCATATTTGGTCCTTGAACGTCAAGCCGTGTGGTGGCAATTTCCGCCAATGTGGCAACTTTTTTATTAACATTTACCTCAAGGTGGTTATAAATTGCATTAGCGTGCCCCCCCTCCGCAGCCACAAAATAGCAGACGGTAGCATATGACCTGATAGGCGTTGCCTGCGCTTACCCAAAGCAGAAAGAACCACAATTCACATGCAATTTAACGTTTTCCTAAACTCCGTATGTTCCAATTCGAGCATCAAAAAATCTTCGTGTTTACCTGCGCGTGTGCACGCCAAATTTCGTGTTTATAATGCCATATATTACTTTAGCTATCCATATGATGATATCTGAAAAATTGATAACATAAATGTATTTCGCTCTTGATCTCCCCTCGTAAGCAGTAAAGGTAATGGCTGTCGGTGACTGTTAACCATGAAGCTAAACGATTTTAGATATTAATTGGGGTTGGACGATGTGAGATCTAAAAATGGCCAACATTGGCAACTGTCATACCATGGTATGGGACATGCTTCAATGGCATGTGGATCTTTCTATGGCAGCGACTTTGCTGCCATAGCTTAGTGGCTAAGGCGCCGATGTTACAGCGATTAGCATGCGTGTTGGTGGGCGCTGTGTTAGCTCTCTGTGTCCACCATTGGGCGCTGAGCTGCCACACGATAGATATGTGCTGTTTGTGATCTCATGTGTGAGTATCATGGTGTGCCTGTCCGTTTCACGATTGATGTTGTTGTTGTTAAGGGTGCTTTGAGTCAATATTACGTGCTGCACGCTTGCCTTTGTCGGGTCGAGGAGAGTCGAGGGTCACGTTGTCTCATGCAGCTAGCAGGAAACACATGATTGCTGAACATGCCACTTTGGCATGCTATAGCACGCCTGGTGGTGTTAACAAAAGCAAAAAGATAACCCACCTCTTATATCAGTAGGTGCTTTTTGGAGCACGTCCGCCGATGTGGAGTGGTGCGAACATGTGGAGAGAATCCCCTGCCGTAGTATACATGCTGTGCCATGGGACACACAGTTAACAAGCCACGCCCCCTGAGCCTCTGGGGAGGTTCCAGCTGTAGAGCTCAATGTCAGCGTGAGTGTAAAGGGCGGTCGATGCGGCAGTTATTACACCAGTACTCCTCCATGGGTACCGCGTCCAGTGTGGGCGTTAGACAGTAGCTATGCAGGCCTTTGTTGCAGCCATTGCAGAGCATCATGAGCGAATCGCCGTCGGCGCTGCCGCAGCGCTCGCAACGCGTGCTGCGGGCGGGGCAAGGTTGTTTGATGCACCGAAACCCTACTACGTAAGGAATGCGACACGGCGCGCAGTTCACCATGTTGTCCTTCAACCCCTCGCCGTCCCAGCCGAGGAGGTCCACTACCCCTGTGGGGTACACCTTAAGCACCTTGTAGACTGTGCGGCCAGCGGAGGTGTCAAGCGCGTCTTTAGTGGCCTCCATATGGTGGGCAAAGTCTTCTGCTTGAAACCGGCGCTGGCGCTCCTTGTAGAAACCACTGCGCACGCGCTCATGGCGTAGCGGGTCGCGGTGCTGCGTAATGCGCTAGTTGTTGAGTGTCATAAGGATTGTGCGCTCAAATAGTGCTGCGCGCGTGATAATGTCGTGGTGCATCAAGTTGGGGTCGTTGGGGTTGTTCACCATGCGATCCACTAGGCTGGTGCAGACAGCCGTGGTGGATGGCATCAACATTCAGCCGGAGGAGTTCAAAACCATGCAAGAGGTGTTGTGTGAACACTGTGTGCTGGCGAAGCAACGAAAACTCCCATTCCCAGCACCACAGAGTGTGACAACCAAGCCTCTGCGACTGGTACACTCTGATGTATGCAGACCACTGCCTGTTGCAACTACTGAAGGGTACATGTATTTTTGGGCATTCTTTGATGACTACAGCAAGGTTGCGGTGGTGGTGCCCCTGCATTTGAAGTCAAAAGTGTCGGCACGGATGAACAAGATACTCACTCCAATGGAGAAGCAACTAAGAGAGAAGGTGGTGACAGTGCGGTTACACAGAGATGGAGAACACATCATCAAGAAGCTGAAGACCTGGTTAGCTGAACACGGGATCATGCACCAATTCACGGCACCCTACACCCCGCATTAAAACGATGCAGTTGAGAGGCTGAACAGAACCCTGTCGGAGAAAGTTAGAGCAATGTTGGTAGACGCAAAAATGCAAGACCATAGGTGGGGAGATGCACTGCTTGCTGTAGCGTATGTGCGCAATTGCTCACCGAAAGCATCTCAAGCAAAGACACCGTGGGAGCTTTTCACCAAGCAAAGGCCAGACATCCTTATAATGTTGAAGGTTTTCGGCTCTACATCGTATGTTTCTCATTCCCAAGCAACTGCAAAAGAAGCTTGCGCCCAAGAAGCAAGAAGGGCGTGTTCATTGGCTATGAGTTCAATATTAAAGGCCTACCGCGTGCGCTGCTGAAAGACCACAAGGTGGTGGCGAGTAGGGATGTGATGTTTGTGGAGTAAGGCATCACAAGTGCTGTCTTAGAGGTTGTTGTTGTTGAGTATATTAAGGAGTGACGTTCAGTCAGCTTGACCTCGACAGGCAAAGGCATCAAGTGCTAAAATGTGGTTAAGTGTAACAGTCAAGGCCAAATTCTGTGATTTTCATGGCCGTTTTAGGCCTTATTTGTAAGGTACATGTTTTTAATGACTTGTGGCGGATATCGGCGAGTTATGAGTCTGCCGCGGATATCGACCGGGGCCCCAAGACCAGTCCGGAAGGTGCCAGAAAACGGAGGGCCAGTCGAGAAGGGCTCGACCAGATTTCTGGAAGGGCCTGGCGCCAAGTAGTATAACTTGACCATATGAGCAGCAAATTAGGAGATCTTTGGTGCGTTGGAAAGGTCTAGAAGTGTACTACAAGATTCTGCAAGAATATCTTAGCTTCTAGTTCCGTCTAGCGCTAGAATCGTCTAGACAGTAGCATGTGCAGACTGGTAGGTATAAAAGTGACATTCTACAACTTGCAATACAACCTTTAGCTCCCTAGTTTCTGGTGTGCAAGCTTGGTGGTGGTTAGCAGGGGTTGCTAGCGTGTGGCCACCGGTGTGTGCTTGCTTGTGTGACGATCCAAGGCGCTACACAAGTCGGTGTGTAGCTTCGAGCGCATGCGCGTGCGTACGCGAGTGGCGGGGCGCGCGTGTGTGCTTGGCAGAGGGGGCAAGGTTCCGGTGTGAATACCGTGTCTTGGTGAGAGGGTTGTGGATTGGACCAACTCACAGGTGACAAGGCACGAGCACCGTCACAACTGGTATCGGAGCACGGTTTACGAAGGTGAGAGAGGAAGTGTGTGGGCGTTTACACTTTTCATTCGGAAGCGGAGTGTAGTGTGTTAGTGGAGATGGAGGATGCTCGCATGGAAGAGCTTCAAGCTGCCATCTTGGCACTGAGGGAAGAGCTTCATCACACTCAAGCGGCGGCACAAGCACAACGCGAGGCGTATGAGCATGCGATGGCGCGTGTACAAATTCCCATGGCATCAAGCTCGCGCGTGCATGTGAAGGTGCCAAAGCCCAAGCCATTCAGGGGTCAACGTGATGGAGATGCAGTGGATGAATGGATTTTTCAAGTATCGTCTTGGTTGAAGCTCACGGAGGTGCCCACGCATCTGCACGTGGAGGTTGCAGCGACATTGCTTGAAGGTGCAGCACTTGTGTGGTGGAGGCATCGATGTACGCGTGTTGCAAACGGGTTGGCGCTACCATTGACCACCATGGAAGAGTTGGCACTGGAGGTCAGGCATCAATTTGTTCCCGTTGAGAGCGTGAAGGCCGCACGCGACAAACTTGCAGCCCTTGTGCAAATGGGGTCGGTGATGGCGTACACGGCCGCGTTTCAGCGATTGGTGATGTCCATACCCAATATGACCGAGGAGGAGCAGTTGGACAGGTATACACGTGGTTTAAAACCTTTGGGGCGTAAAGAAGTGGAGCTACGGGACCCGAAGACACTCGCGGAGGCTATACGCATCGCGGAGCGTCTCGACGCGTTGTACTTCAAGTCCACCACAAGAAACACTGACTGGAGGCAAAGGCATGGTGATCAGCCCCGGGGAGGCTTTCAACATGCATGGAGACGAGGAGAACCAAGTTCAGCACTTGCCAATGGAGGTGGAGCTGACTCTGGGCCTGCACCAATGGAGGTGGGTGCCATACACACGCATGGAAGTGAGGCGAAGCACGGCGGACGTGGTGAAAGAGGTAAAGGTGTGCGCAAGTGTTATGCGTGTGGGTCGACGGAGCATTTGGCGTACGGATGCCCCAAACGAAGCACGCAAAGGCCAACACCGGATGGCAACCCTCGCCGTGATCGTCGCGTCAACACCATGGAGCAAAATGGCGTGGAGCAGGAAAACGACTTCCCCCAGTAGGTGAGGAGGCTACTGCTGGGGATAGGAAGGAGCCTCATGCACGGACGGATGCTGTGACATTTCCATTAAAGAAGCAAGAGGAGATGGCTTTGAACGCGCCAATGGTGGTGAGTTATGCAAACGAGGAGACAACAAAGTACTTCGGGCTTCGAGCACACATTTGCGATGACCAAGGACGATGGAGAGAGTGTAAGCTCATGATTGATAGCGGTGCCAACAGCAACTTCATGAGTATTGATATCGCGCGGCGTTACGGTTGGCTTTCGTCATTACGAGGAGGTGAAGTGAAGCTCGCTGATGGAGAGCCACCCTCTGGAGGTGATGGCGCTGCGTTTATGACCAAAGAGTTGTGCGTTCGCATTGGGAAGATGAAGGAGAGCATGCGATTTTGCTGCATCACCCTACGGAACGGGTTTGATGGGATTTTGGGACTACCGTGGCTATGGCAACATAATCCAGCCATCAATTGGAGGAAGCGCGTGCTCACCATCGAGCGAAACGGTGGAGAGTCCATTCAAGCTGCATCGGACGTCATCGAGGCGCGGCACGCACAATTAGGTGGTACGACAATTGCCCAGATCTCTTATGTGCAATTGAGGAAGTTATTGTCTCCACGGAAGGCAAAGGCTGCATGGTTGTGCGTGGTGCGCGAAAACACTGCAAAGTCAGCACCGGAGCTGAGTGACGATGTTCAGACGGCTACTATGGACCCCGAGGTGTGTAAACTTGTTAAAGAATACCAAGATATCATGGTGGACGGACTTCCATCTGGTCTACCACCTCCACGGAGCGTAGACCACCGTGTGGAGCTGATTGAGGGCGTGCACAAGCCACCGTATCGACCCGTATACAAGTTGTCACCTTTGGAACTGGAAGAGGCCGAGAGGCAGGTGGCGGACTTGCTGAAAAGAGGCTACATCAGGCCTAGTAAGTCCCCCTATGGTGCACCTATTTTGTTTGTACGAAAGAAGAACGGGAGCTTGCGCATGTGCGTCGACTACCGAGCTCTCAACAACATCACGAAGAGGAATTGCTTTCCACTCCCACGTATCGACGAGTTGCTGGAGCAATTGCAAGGTGCGCAGTACTTCACAACACTTGATCTTGCTGGAGGTTATCACCAAATTCGCATCGCGCCCGAGGATGTGGAGAAAACAGCTTTTAACACACGTTATGGGCACTACGAGTGGTTGGTCATGTCCTTCGGACTTACGAACGCACCGGCAACATTTCAAACGCTTATGAACAGCGTTTTTGCTGACTTGATTGGTAAGGGAGTCCTCGTGTACCTCGACGACATTTTGGTGTACGCGACAACAAAGGAGGAGCACGTGGCACTTCTACGGCGCGTGTTGCAGCGTTTGCGCGAACACAAGTTGTACGCCCAGCTACAAAAGTGCAAATTCTTGCTTCGAGAGGTGGAGTACCTAGGCCACATTGTGTCGCATGAAGGCATCAAGCCGGACCCCAACAAAGTGCAGGTGGTGCGCGAGTGGGCTGCCCCGACCAATGTAAAGGAGGTGATGTCCTTTTTAGGCCTTGCGGGGTATTATCGCAAGTTTATCATGGGGTTTTCGCGCATAGCTGCTCCCTTGACTACCCTACTCAAGAAGGGAAAGCATTGGAGCTGGTCAGCAACAGAGGAACATGCATTTGCTGCGTTGAAGAAGGCGCTGACGGAGGCACCAGTCCTGGCTCACCCCAACATGGAAAAGACATTTATTTTGGCTTGCGACGCGTCCGACACAGCCGTAGGAGCTGTTTTGCAGCAAGACCATGGCAACGGCCTTCAACCAGTAGCATTCTTCAGCAAGAAGATGAGTGGTGCGGAGCTGAATTACCCCGTGCACGAGAAGGAACTTTTAGCGCAAGTCATGGCGCTACGACAATGGCGTTGTTTTTTGGAAGGCAAAAAGTTCGTGCTTGAGACGGATCACTCTCCACTGAGGTACTTACAAACACAACCTCATCTGAGTCGCAGACAAGCTCGATGGCTTGAGTTCTTTCAACTTTTTAACTTCGATATCAAGTACAAGCCCGGTACGTCAAATGGTGTTGCTGACGCGCTGAGCCGGCTTAATGCAATTGAGGCACTCGCTCAAGTGCAGCCCGAGTGGACCGACCAGATTCGGCAAGTGCTTCGTGAAGACACGGAGGGTATGAAAGTGTTGCAAGAGCTGGAAAATACAGCTACGGACACAAGTGGGCACTGGTCAATGCGCGACGGGCTGCTGTGGCACCATGGGCGCTTGTACATCCCCAACGTCGCGCATATCCGTGTGAAGTTGCTGAAGGAAGCTCATGACGTGCCCATTGCTGGTCACCAAGGGTTGGAAAGGACTTTGGCAAGCTTAAAACAGCGTTTTTACTGGCGAGAGATGCATCGCGATGTGCGCGACTACGTGGCGTTGTGCGACGCATGCCAAAGGGTGAAGGCAAGCAACCAAAAGCCAGGTGGGTTGCTGCAACCTCTCCCTGTGCCATTGTCCAAGTGGGAGCAAGTTACCATGGACTTTATCACGGGGCTACCAAAGACAAAAGAAGGGTACGACGCTATACTTGTGTTCGTCGATAAAACCAGCAAAATGGTACGCTTGGCACCGTGTAGTGAGTCTTGCACGGCACCGGAGGCAGCACGCTTGTTCGTGAAGCATGTATTTCGTTCTCATGGATTACCACGAAGCATTGTGAGTGATCGCGACCCGCGCTTTACAAGTAAGTTTTGGGAGGCGCTGCATAGTGCACTGGGTACCACACTGAAGTTTAGCACGGCATTCCACCCGCAAACTGATGGGCAAACGGAGCGGGCCAACCGTGTGATCGAGGACATGCTGCGTTGCTACGTTAACGCGCGACAAGACAATTGGGAGGAGCTGCTTGAGTTGGTTGAGTTTGCGATCAACAGCCACCACAATGCAAGCACAGGTGTCACTCCCTTCCTTATGAACTACGGGCAACATCCATTGACACCGTTGACGGCATGGACACCGCGACGACATGACGTGCGTGTGGAGGCAGCTAATGACTTCCTTACAAAGTGCGCGGACATTAACAAGGCAGCTAGGGATGCGTTATTGGTGGCACAAAATCGGCAGAAGCAGTACGCGGACGCGCATCGCCGACACCTCACGTTTCAGGAAGGCGACATTGTGTTACTCTCCGCGAAGCACGTCCAGGTGCGTACGGGAGTTCGCAAGCTGAATGAACGCTGGTTGGGACCATTTAAGGTCAGCAAAGTTATCTCGGACGTGGCGTACAAGTTGGAGCTACCCGACACCATGCGTGTGCACCCCGTTTTTCACGTCTCCCTTCTGAAAGCATATCGAGGACAACCGCCAGAAAGGCCACCCCCCGAAGTTGGCACGGACGGTGAACCCGAGTGGGAGGTAGAAGACATCCTTGGTGAGAAGTTTGTGCATGGCGTACGCAAGTTCTTAGTGAAATGGAAGGGCTATCCGTTGCATGAAGCATCCTGGGAGCCAGAGGCACACTTGACTAATGCTCAAGACGTTGTGCGTGCCTATCTTGCTCGACGACAACCTCGCGAGCTTCGAGGACGAAGCTCACCTGGGGGGGGAGGAGTGTAACAGTCAAGGCCAAATTCTGTGATTTTCATGGCCGTTTTAGGCCTTATTTGTAAGGTACATGTTTTTAATGACTTGTGGCGGATATCGGCGAGTTATGAGTCTGCCGCGGATATCGACCGGGGCCCCAAGACCAGTCCGGAAGGTGCCAGAAAACGGAGGGCCAGTCGAGAAGGGCTCGACCAGATTTCTGGAAGGGCCTGGCGCCAAGTAGTATAACTTGACCATATGAGCAGCAAATTAGGAGATCTTTGGTGCGTTGGAAAGGTCTAGAAGTGTACTACAAGATTCTGCAAGAATATCTTAGCTTCTAGTTCCGTCTAGCGCTAGAATCGTCTAGACAGTAGCATGTGCAGACTGGTAGGTATAAAAGTGACATTCTACAACTTGCAATACAACCTTTAGCTCCCTAGTTTCTGGTGTGCAAGCTTGGTGGTGGTTAGCAGGGGTTGCTAGCGTGTGCCCACCGGTGTGTGCTTGCTTGTGTGACGATCCAAGGCGCTACACAAGTCGGTGTGTAGCTTCGAGCGCATGCGCGTGCGTACGCGAGCGGCGGGGCGCGCGTGTGTGCTTGGCAGAGGGGGCAAGGTTCCGGTGTGAATACCGTGTCTTGGTGAGAGGGTTGTGGATTGGACCAACTCACAGGTGACAAGGCACGAGCACCGTCACATTAAGTCCTTGTGCACGTTGTAGTTGCAGTAAGAAGACTGATACCGAGCAGTTGTGAGTCTAGAGCTCGATATCTGAATAGTCTAATGAAGGACGCTCGAAGACTCCGGACTTGGAGCTCTGGAACAGTCTGGCAAACAGTCCAGAGCTCCGATAGAAGTAGTAGAACTTTTTGACTACTTAGTCGCTAGGGACGTGGCATAGCCTGTTGGACAGCTCTTGAAGTCAGCTACGCGGTGCAACTTAGAGCGTCCGATATAGACGCGTGTGAAAGGAATAGTGATTGCTATTGGCTTAACACCTTGGCGGCTGATGTGTTGTGCGTGTCATGCTTAGCCCTGCTGCATGTGTACATTAGCTTCCAAACAATAGGTTATGGGCCCACTGCACGCGTGAAGAGTGTGAGTTCGCGAAAGCGTGGTAAACTGGTAGCTGTGTTTATAGCTTAGTCTTGAGTGTTTACTGGAGAGGCGCGTTCAACTATAATGGAAACTAGCTACGGCAAATTGCAAAGTTGGACACCGACAACTACAGTACCTGGTGTGTGGAGATGAAGGCGTTGCTGATGTACAAGACACTGTGGAAGTATGTGGATTCGAAGGCGACAGCACCACAACTACGGGAGCACTCCGTTTGGCTTGAGACTTCATTATAGGCACATGCCTTGATAGTGTTGAACTGCAAGCCGCATCACTTTCCCATGCTATCTGCATGTGAGCATGGTAAGCAAGCTCGGGAGAAGCTTGCATCCCTGTACCAGGCTAGAAACAACAAGGCAAGGAAGCTGACCTGAAGAAGCAGTTGAACTCCATCAAGAAAGAGGCAGGAGAACCGGTCACAAAATATGTGGCACGTGCAAGGGATCTCTGGGCGGACCTTACGGCTGTTGGCAACAAAGTGGAGGAGGAGGACGTTGTACTGGCTGTACTGGCAGGACTACTATTCGAGTTTGAAGTGGTCTCAACTCCACTGGAGACGTCGTCATCAGTCTTGCCCTGAACGATGTGCTGCCCAAGCTACTCACCGTAGAGCAGAAGACAACAAGCAAGGAGTATCATGCAGATGCAGTGGCTTTCTACAACAGAGGAAAGCCTGGAGCACACAACAAGCAGCGGAGAATTGGCAACTACAACAAGACCACAATTCGTGGTGGGAATCCATATAGCAAGCTGACTTGTCATACCTGTGGAGTGGTTTGGCATATCAGTAGAAACTGTACTAAGCGTCATCGGGAAGGAGGCGCAAGCACCAGCAATGGCGGCGGCAAGGAGAAGTCGGTTGCATTTGCTGCAACATTGAGACGACATCATGCATTTGGAGGCTGGATAATCGACTCTAGCTGCGGCAGGCACAGTACCCCTTATGCGGAGTTGCTGGAGGGCTACACAAAGCTGACTCATCCAATCATGGTGGAAGGCTTCAATGGTCAAGTGCAAAAGGGCATTGGCATTGGCATAGGCATATTGCAATGCCATGTTGGTGACAGTTTGAGGGAAGTCTTGTTGCGAGAGGTGTTGCACATTCCTGGGGCTGCTAAAACTCTGTTTATTGTGTCGACCGCTGAGCGCGTGGGAGCTAGAATTGTGTTCGAGAAGGGGCGCTGTAAGGTTTAACTGGATGGGGTCGTTTGCATGGAAGGCACCAAGCATGGGAGCTTTCACCTGATGAACCAACCTCGTCATGCGCAAGCCTGTGCCTGTGATGAAAGAGAAGGAGACTGCGGAGCTATGGCATCACCAATTTTAGCACCTGAGCTACGGCAATCTCTCTCGCCTGGTCTTTAAAGGCATGGCATGATCGATGGCATCAACATAAAAAAGGCGGACTTTGAGGCTGCATTTGGTGTGCTCTGTAAACCATGTGTGATGGCGAAGCAGCATCGCATGCCATTTCAGTCATCTGCCTCGCATAGTCGGCATCTTGATGAATTAGTGCACATTAGTGTTTGCGGGCCTATGCGCGTTATGGCAAAGGGATGGATAAGGTACTTTGCAACTTTTCTCAATGACCACAGCAAGCTTTCTGTCATCTATTCTTTAAAGTTGAAGTCAGACGTTGCTGGAGCTATTTGAACTTTTGTGGCATTGCTGAAAACGCGGTCTGGCAAGAAGGTAAAAGCGATGCGGAGCGATCGAAGAGGGGAGTACGTCCAATACGAGTTGAAGGAGTACATCGCCAGCAACGGCATATGCCACGAGACAACGGCACCCTGTACACTGCAGCAGAATGGAGCGGCTGAGTGACTGAACAGGACACTGATGGAGCGTGTACGCGCCATGCTCAACGATAATCAGCTGCAGGACAGTCTGTGGAGTGAAGCTATTCTCACCGCCAATTACATACGCAATTGGTCACCTGTGAGTTCTGAGCAGAAGACACCGTGAGAGCTCTTCTATGGCTCTGCACCAGATGTGAGTGGCATGCGTGTGTTCGGGTGCATCGCATATGCACCGGTGCCCAAGCAACTCAGGCACAAGTTGGAGCCAGTTAGCAAGAAGGGAGTCTTCGTCGGCTATGCAGCTGGTTCCAAGGCGTACTAGATCCTGCTAGAGCAAGAGAAAAAGGTTATTGCAAGCAGAGAGGTGGTGTTTCATGTGGGTTCATCACAATTGAAAGCTGACTTCTACCCTAAGGACAACAACGCGCGGGCGCAAGAGTTTTCTGAGGTTGAGGTTGAGGAGACAAAGGGCGCGGCAGTCATCCTGGATGAGCACGACTTGACTGAGGCTAGCAATGTGGAGCAACATCAGCACCAGTCAACTTGCAGGTGTCCTGAGAGGGAGAGAAGCGCACCTAACTTTTATAAGGCACACGTGGCGAGTGTGCGAAAGGATAAGGAGGAGCCAAGCACCCATGTGGAGGCGCTGCGCGCACCTGACGCGGAGCAGTGGCAACGGGCTATGGACGAGGAGATTGCGTCACTTTACGCCAATAATACATGAATGCTGGTTAAGGTGCCTGAAGGTGCCAAGCCCATTCCTGTCAAGTTGGTCTTTAAGGTGAAGCGTGATGGTCGAGGCAACATTGAGCGGTACAAAGCAAGGCTGGTGGCAAAGGGCTTCCTGCAACGAAATAGCGTTGACTTTATAAAAGTTTTTGCTCCCGCAAGTAAGCATGTCACCTTTCATGCATTGTTGGCTATGGTTGCTGCTGAGGACCTGAAGATGCATCACTTCGACATGAAGACTGCCTTCCTTTATGAAGAGTTAGAGGAAGAGATCTACATTGAACAACCACCTGAATATGAAGAAGGAGAGCGCGGTGTGGCCTGCAAGCTGATCAAGGCATTATATTGGCTACGGCAAGCACCTCGTATGTGGCACATTCGGCTTACAATGGAGTTGGAGTCGTTGGGCTTTAAGGCATCAACTGCTGACCTTGGGCTCTTCTTCCACGAGGCAAAGAAGGTGTGGTTGTTAATGTATGTGGACGATATTATCGTTATCGCAAGGCAAGCGAAGTTCGTGCACGAGACCAAGCTTGCATTGCAGCAAGCATTCTCGATGCGTGATCTTGGAGAGGCCAAGTTCTTTTTTGGCATGGTGGTTGAGCGCAATAGAGCGACGCGCACTATTCAGATCAGCTAGGAGCAGATGGTAAAGAGACTGGTTGCCAAGTTTGTATTAACTGAGGCAAAGACCAAGTCTACACCACTGGCGGTCGGTACCAACCTCGTCAAGGCGAAGGAGGGAGAGGTACTTAACAAGGCTCAATACCCTTTCGGTCAACTGGTAGGCAGCATGCTTCATCTGGCAGTGTGCACGCCTCTAAACATTGCACATGCTGTTGGAGTCCTTGCTCGCTACATGTTTGCACCGTCCATTGAGCACTGGAGGGCTGCAAAGGGGGTACTACGCTATGTGGCGGGAAGCGCTTTTATTGGCATCAAGTTTGGTCGTGGCGACACTGAGCTGATAGGCTATTGCAACTCGGACTTTGCTGGAGACCTCGACAGCAGAAGGTCTACTACTGGCTATGTGTTCATACTCAACAGAGGAGTTGTGAGCTGGAACATGAGGCTGCATGCAATTACAGCGGCATCCACATTTGCAGCGGAGTACATGGCGGCAGTGGCAGCGATGAAGGAAGCATTATGGCTTCGCAAGCTAATGGCGGATCTTTGAAGCATCCCATGGATTGCATAACATTCAAGTGGCGACAATCAAGGCGCCATCCAATTGCTGAAGCACCCAATCGCTTCTTCACGCATAAAGCACATTGACGTCATGCATCGTTTTCTGTGAGACAAAGTCATGAGAAAGGAGGTTGTCTTCTCGTATTGCAAGACTGAAGACATGCTCGCGGCCTTCATGACGAAGGCACTATCACCAATGAAGTTCAAGGCATGCTGTGTTGGTCTTGGCATTTGTGTTTGGGTAGGAGCTTGGGTCAAGCTGCTTGTGTGGGAGTATTAAAGAGTGACGTCCAGTTAGCTCGACCTCGATAGACAAAGGCATCGAGTGCTAATAGTTGGTTAAGTCCTTGTGCACGTTGTAGTTGCAATAAGAGGACTCATACCGAGCAGTTGTGAGTCTATAGCTCGATATTTGCATAGTCTAATTAAGGACGCTTGAAGACCCGAACCTGGAGCTCAACAACAGTCTGGTGAACAATTCAGAGCTCCGGTGGATGTAGTGGAACTTTCTGACTACTTAGTTGCTAGAGATGTGACATAGCTTGTTGGAAAGCTCTCAAAGTTAGCTACGCGGTGCAACTTAGAGCGTCCAATATACACGCGTGTAGAAGGAATAGTTGTTGCTATTGGCTCAACACTTTGGCGGCTGGTGTGTTGTGCATGTCGTGCTTGGCCCTGCTGCATGTATGCAATAGCTTCCGAACAATAGAGGAGGAGGAGGACCCAATATGGAGGAGTCACCAATCAACAACATTCCACACCCTCAGAATAC
Organism: Chlorokybus atmophyticus; assembly: GCA_009103225.1. Taxonomy (NCBI): domain Eukaryota; kingdom Viridiplantae; phylum Streptophyta; class Chlorokybophyceae; order Chlorokybales; family Chlorokybaceae; genus Chlorokybus; species Chlorokybus atmophyticus. Next base: position 397,430 of record RHPI01001946.1, read on the forward strand.
AGATACTTGCCATCAGTCTCAGCAGCAAGCATTGGAGGACGAAGCTGTGGAGGTCCAGTAGGAGCCCAGGTACATGCTGAGGAGCATGAGACCGGAGGAAGGACGCTTCATAATCTTGGCAACATTAACCAAAGAAAAGGAGCCTACCACAAATGAGGAGGCAATGACAGCCCTGGACACGGAGCTGTGGCAGCATGCAATGGACGAGGAAATAGCATCCTTGCACGCCAATGGCACATGCAGGCTAGAGAAGGTCCCACCTGAAGCGAAGCCCTTACCGGTGAAGTGGGTGTACAATATCAAGCACAATGGGCAAGGCCGCATTGAGAGATGAAAGGCACGGTTGGTAGTGAAGGGTGTCATGCCAACTACCCTCGCATGCCAGTCCTCCTCGAGCATGCCTACATCCAGCTCCAAGCCCGAACTGCCAGCATGAAGACCGCACGCGCCCCAGCCTACTCCTAGCTACTGCAAACTTCATATAGCTAGGGCTACTCTACAGACCTCGCTGTAGGAACCGCGCGTAGCTGATCAGTTATGAATCTGTTATGAGCTCATGTGCTATAACGAATCTTAGAGGATTGCCGTAGTAGCATACGGCCTCAATGTGACCGTTGGCCTAGTGCGCGCTTGGCACTGCATAGTCATGATTGTACATGTATAACTAGGAAGTCATGTCACTAGACTCAATGGTGACACTGTGAGTGAGTACCGAGAGTAGAGACTCTTAATTTAAGAGCTTGTGAAGTGACTTGAATTGAAAGCGCACCGTTCCGGTTGCCAAGAATTGCCGTACTACGTGAGACATAGTGTATGCTCTTGTGCGATGTGCTTGTCATTGCTGTGAGCTTAATGGTGGTGTGTTTGCTGTATCAGTTGGGACATAGCATCTTTGAGTTGCTTAATTATTCACCTCACTTAACAATGTAACACACCATCCACTCATACAACGAATTGTGTAAATCACTATTATCGTAGTGGCTGTTCACTCACAGTGTCACCCTCTTTGCTCAAGTGAGTGCGTAGCATTTTGCGTCAGGTAGTGCAGTCTGTATCTGAAGATACATTTTTGTGCATTCATTATCATTGGCATCACATAGTGCGCACACAAGCGCTAGTTTGGTAAGTGGTAGCAGCATAAAGATAAACAGTAGAGCACAAACACTCTACCCTGCATACACTTTCACCTATGAACTAGTTGTATGTAGGCCCACCTCCAATACACGAGGGTGACCTCAGCAGCTGGAGCCCAACCTCCAATCTCACCTACGAGCGGACCCGCGACGGGAGCAATAATCGCAGCAAACTCTCGCATTTTGTCTCCGGCTTCATCCGCTTCGGTCTACTCCTCGCCATCGAGCTTTCCCACTATTGTCCGACAGCGACAACTACGAGATGGAGTCTTTAAGTTCAACCACATCTCTGCACTTCTCCGGACCTGTCATCACTACCGCATTGGACGAATTCAACATCACCTTTCATTCCAAGACGCGACAGCAAGTTCTGAAGAACAAAGATTGGTCAAATGAAAATTTTCCACATTGCTGCTCAATATGTGGAGCAGCAATAAAGCACACAATGTCTGAAAGTCTGTTGCTAAATTGCATCGAGTTCATGGCTATGGCGAGCTCGCCAACACCATAGCATCTGCATCACTGCCCGTACGGCAGCCGTCGCTTCACCCGCCATTCCAGTTGCAGACGCCGGCTTGTCCATAGCTGCAGCCATTGAGCGGGCAGAGGAGGAGGAGCCTGAGTCGCTGATTCCACCAAACCCGTGCAGAGATTGAGACCAAGATGGTCGCACGACGGGCCCGGATCCTGGACCGTTCTGCAACTATCCTTAAGAACAACGAGCTGCAACCGCTAAGGTGGGCACACCTCTGGTAATACCTGGCTTTCGTACAAGGAGCAGTGCTTTCACCCTCGGGTCAGTCGCACTGCGCGCAATATGAGTTCATGAAGCGCACGAAATGCGCGCCCATGAACTCAAGAACTCGTTAATCAGTTATGAGACTCTTGTGCCCCTAGTGCCTTGGGCACTTGGGGGCACAAGCACTCACCACATGTGAGTTGTGAGTCACAAGCTCCTTATCTGGTCGCTTGAAACCCTAGCGCGGCGGCGCCATCCTTGGCGAGGGTGGCGAGTGTGGTTAGGAGGAAGAATAGGCGGTCGACCTCCATGATCACCATACGGTCAAAAGGTGCCCGTGGCGATGGAGAGGACGTGGAAGCCACGGCCAAGGCGGCTAGGCTTGCCGCCAATAGGCTGGCGCGGGCTACAAGTCGGCGTCGCCACACCTTGAGTGAGGAGGAGGAGAGAAGAGCGGCGAGTGAGGAGAGACGGGTGCGCCCCCCCCCCCCCCCCCCCCCCCCNCCCGTGGAGGTGGGAGAAGAGGAGGTGAACAAGGAGGGTGACGATGATGAGGACGAGGATGATGAGGACCCGCCCGTCGTCACTTACAAGCGTAAAAAGAGGGAGGCAAGCCCGCTCTCCAACACTTCCACCCCGTCCATGACACCCACGGGGGCCATGGCGAGGAGGTTGGAGGAGTTGGAGGCGAAAAACATGCGTCTTAGGCATGGGAAGGCGCCCGTCATCCCTCATGATGAGCCCATCGATGAGCCCAACCACCCGCTACTCAGCCTTCACGGCTTGGGTCGCAGCTCCCGAACGAGCACAGTGTGTGCCAAAACGCGTGGGGTCCTCCCCTGCCGCCTTAATGGCTGCCTTCTCCCAACCAAGGATAGTGCCGTATGGCACCACAGTGTTGCGTATGACACACGTTCCCCCGGCTCGGATAATGGAGCGCAGCAACTTGCCTGGTCCCGCGTGCCGATATCCCGAGGCAAATAACAACTTCTCGGTGTGCATCACCGGGCATAAGTCACCGCCCACAGCAGCTATGTGCACTGTGGCGCCCACACCATGTTGCTCGGTTTTGTTGCGCGGGATGACGAGATCTATACGGCCTGGGCGAAAAACAATGTTCTGCGCGTTTACCTCCGCCAGGTCAGAATATCGCATCATACCCGCAAATCTCAGCAGCACCGTCACTGTTTGCAACATGGCCACCAAGTCCCACCCGTCGCGAGCAAAGTGCGACACCATGGCTCGCAAGAGCTCAGGCGTGTAGGCGTCCTTCTGCCGTGTGTTCAAGGGCAGCAGCCTGGCAGCGGCCTTACGAACCACCGCAACGAGTGCATGCGCAGTGGGAGAGGCCTGGCCTGCCATGGCATGCGCAGCATGTATGGCCGAAGAGGCAAATTTCACAGGTGCCGGGGTGGTTGAATCCACCAACATCTTGGTCAAGAACAGGTCCACTGTGCCAGGGTCTGCTGGCCGGGCAGCCCAACCACAAGGCGTGCAGAACTCCACAAAGCGACGCCAGTAGCCCTCATAGCCCCGCAGGGTGCTAGTAGCACGTGACGCCGCTGCCACTGCTGGGTATAAGGTGCGCAGGCGCTCAATCTCGTAGTCTCCGGGGACGTTGGGCATGAGCGACTGTACGCTTCGCTCAATAGTATACAGCATGTGTCAATGGCCAGAATCAAAGGCCCAGCAGAATCAAAGGCCCAGAATCAAAGGCCCAGCTTGCTTGTGGCCCAGCCCGCAAGTCACGGAACTTCAAGGGGGCTTGCCCAACAGTCGTATGTGGGCATTGCGAATTGACTTGCATTTTGGCCATTGACACATGCTGTACTATTGAGCGAAGCTTACAGTCGCTCATGCCCAACGTCTCCGGAGACTACGAGATAGAGCGCCTGCGCACCTTATACCCAGCAGTGGCAGCGGCGTCACGTGCTACTAGCACCCTGCGGGGCTATGAGGGCTACTGGCGTCGCTTTGTGGAGTTCTGCACGCCTTGTGGTTGGGTTGCCCTGCCAGCAGACCCTGGCACAGTGGCCCTGTTCTTGACCAAGATGTTGGCGGATTCAACCACCCCGGCACCTGTAAAACATGCCTCTTCGGCCATACATGCTGCGCATGCCATGGCAGGCCAGGCCTCTCCCATTGCGCATGCACTCGTTGCGGTGGTTCGTAAGGCCGCTGCCAGGCTGCTGCCCTTGAACACACGAAAGAAGGACGCCTACACGCCTGAGCTCTTGCGAGCCATGGTGTCGCACTTTGCTCGCGATGGGTGGGACTTGGTGGCCAGGTTGCAAACAGTGACGGTGCTGCTGAGATTTGCGGTTATGATGCGGTATTTTGCCCTGGCGGAGGTAAACGCGCAGGACATTGTTTTTCGCCCAGGCCGTATGGATCTCGTCATCCCGCGCAACAATACCGAGCAACATGGTGTGGGCGCCATAGTGCACATAGCTGCTGTGGGCGGTGACTTATGCCCGGTGATGCACACCGAGAAGTTGTTATTTGCCTCGGGATATCGGCACGCGGGACCAGGCAAGTTGCTGCGCTCCATTATCCAAGCCGGGGGAACGTGTGTCATACGCAACACTGTGGTGCCATACGGCACTATTCTTGGTTGGGAGAAGGCACCCATTAAGGCGGCAGGGGAGGACCCCACGCGTTTTGGCACACACTGTGCTCGTTCGGGAGCTGCGACCCAAGCCGTGAAGGCTGGTGTGCCCCAACACCTGTGGCAGCAGTTTGGACGTTGGAAGTCTGCCACTGCAGCTGGGGGCTATGTGCGCGCAGCGTTGCCTGAGTTGCACACACTTACGAGGAGCCTTGGCTTGGGTGGCACGTGCTCTTGCTGTTTTTATCCATCTATCGACCCATAGCGACCCCCCTGCGTGAGGTGTGTGTCGCATATAACTTGTGTGTGAGTTATATGAGTTCATAAGCGCATGAAATGCGCGCCCATGAACTCAAGCATTCGTCAATGAGTTATGAGACTCTTGTGCCCCTAGTGCCTTGGGCACTTGGGGGCACAAGAACTCACCAGACGTGAGTTGTGAGTCACAAGCTCCTTATCTAGTCGCTTGAAACCCTAGCGCGGCGGCGCCATCCTTAGCGAGGGTGGCGAGTGTGGTATACTTTGCAGGCGTACAGGCTTCTCAAGCTTCAACCTCAATGTCGGCAGCACTGACGCCATCCACGAGTCGAAGACCGACGAAGCGCGTGACTTTCGCACCTGGCGTGAAGAAGTAGTTCTTGTAGTTGTAGCCTAGCGCCCTAGTGCAAACTTGTGTATGAATCAGCCTAAATCTGTACACTTGTACATTTGTATTGTAATGCACTTGGGTGCTGGGCATAGCCACCGTGCTATCGACCCATAGCGACCCCCCAGTATGAGCTGTTTGTCGCATATAACTCGTGTGTAAGTTGGCAGGGACGCGAGCAAACTCATGATGCTTTATCCAGTCGTGAACAAGGTCCTCCTCTGTGCTAGTGTAGGATACTGCACACGACTACAAAGTGATCTCAACAACGGAGCTTAGCCAGAGCTTTAATGGCATGATGAGCGTAAAATGGCCACAACTTGTGCAAACAGTGTCCGCATTGGGTCCTGTTTTGCTCGGCACAACGCCATCCACCTCATTGTAATAGTCATAACATGTCGATCCATTCGAGGGGGTTCTGAGGACCCCAGCAAAAGTTACAAGCAAAATAGCGATTTTGTAAATAATGGATCACAAATCCAACACTTTCATTCATCCAGCTCGCAATTTGATTCACTAAAGCAGCAGCTGCAAACACAGAAGAGTGCCCCACCCGGCTATAACATCAACAGTGCAAGTGTACAGCTACTAGGCTGTCATAACAGCTACAGAGCTGCGCTACCAAATCAGTGGCCGCCACGCCCTGCTGAGGGCTTACGGCAATAGGCACGCAAGTGCCCTGTCTCCCCACAGTTGTAACGCGTGCGGACATCGCGCTGGCCCCCCGTAGATGCGGCCTGAGACTGCATAGGCGCGGTCTTGTTACTGGTACGCCCCGCACCAGATGCATAAGATCCAGAGTAGCGGGGGGGGNTGGCCTCGCCCTTTGTTGGGAGTGTAGGCCGCCTTCGCCTTAGGCTTGGGCTGCGCCGCAGCTGCCTCCTTGATTGCCTTCTTAAGGCGCTTTGCCTCTGCATCGTCCGTAGCTAGAGGGTCTCTCGTGAGCTCCTCCATCACTTTCCAATTATGCTTGTTGGCCACTTCCACATGGTGGAACTGCGTGCACACCTCGTCCAATGCTGGTGCACAGAGCACTTGTGAGCAACACTGGTTGCGGCCATTCATGCATAGGCTCAGAGCCATTGGGTTTAACGCCAGGCGCATCCGCATTGACATCACCATCTCCCACATGCAAATGTAATGGCAAACCTGTTGTGCCTTTTACCTTGCTATGAAGTAGTCATAATGTGAATACAGAGGTGGACATGCAAGGGTATTAAGTGCGGGCCCTCCCCCCCTACCAGACACGGGGGGAGGAGGGATGCGGAACAATGTATGTATATAGATGCCTCTACGTAGATGACAAGCCCGCACCTTCATAAGGCCGATGATGCACGCATGTGCATGTTCACATGAGTAAAGTCCGCACCCTCATGCGTGTCCTACATGTGTGCTTGTGCAAATGGCCATGCTCAATAAAGAATGAGCCCACCTTTCATGTTGTCTTTGCGGCCTTTGGCGAAATGGGGATCCTCGGCGAGGTGAGAGGGCACACGGTCGATGGAGGCCGCCGCCGAGGTGATGTAAGCCGCCACGTCGATGTGTTGCCGAGCCCGCTTTTTCATGTTCTCCTTCCAAGGGACTGCGGGATCGCTAAAGCGAATGGCCAATGCCTCCGCACGAGCATTCATTGTGGTGGAGTCGCCTTTGTCGCGGCGAAAGATGCTCATGAGTAGCGGGTGGTTGGGCTCATTGTTGGGCTCATCATGAGAGATGACGGGCGCCTTCCCACGCCTAAGACGCATGTTTTCCGCCTCCAACTCCTCCAACCTCCTCGCCATGGCCTCCGTGGGTGTCATGGACGGGGTGGAAGTGTTGGAGAGCGGGCTTGCCTCCCTCTACGCTTGTAAGTGACGACGGGCGAGTCCTCATCATCCTCGTCCTCATCATCGTCCTCATCACCCTCTTTGTTCACCTCCTCTTCTCCCACCTCCACGGGGGGGCGCACTGTCTCTCCATATCGCCGCTCTTCTCTCCTCCTCCTCACTCAAGGTGTGGCGATGCGGACTTGTAGCCCGCGCCAGCCTATTGGCGGCAAGCCTAGCCGCCTTGGCCGTGGCTTCCACGTTCTCTCCATTGCCACTGGCACGTTTTGACCGTGTGGTGGTCATGGAGGTTGACCGCCTATCCTTCCTCCTAACCACACTCGCCACCCTTGCCAAGGATGGCGCTGCCGCGCTAGGGTTTCAAGCGACTAGATAAGGAGCTTGTGACTCACAACTCACATCTGGTGAGTGCTTGTGCCCCCAAGTGCCCAAGGCACTAGGGGCACAAGAGTCTCATAACTCATTAACGAGTTCGTGAGTTCATGGGCGCGCGTTTCATGCGCTTCATGAACACATATTACAGTAGTGGAGTTCCACGTGTTTCGCCGACAACAAGGCATCATCGTGTTGAAAACTGTTTAGAGGTACAGGTAGTGGCCTCGCCGCTGTCCTTGACACCGGCACAATGGTCACCAAGTATCTCTATTGTAACCCTGATCCACTCGCACAAGTGGCCCTGAGCCACTACTTGCGCCGCCTATACAAGTGCTACCCGCAGCAGCTACCACTATCAGCACTGCAAGGCTGCCTGAAGGCACTGCCACATGACATCCGCTTAATCACTGCGGATCACCTCGTAGCTGTGGGCAACATCGACTTGCTGATAGCAGGATGGGAGTGTCAAAGACACTCCAGAGCAGGCAGAGGCCAAAGACTCTCCAATCCTCGCTCGCAACCATTCTTGGAGTTAATGCGCGTCATAAAACTCCTGCAAAGCAACCAGATTTTTAGGCCCCTGGGGTACATTATCAAGAATGTGCACTCACAGGACAATAAGCGTCATCACGTGGCCAGCAGCTCTGACAGATGTCCTCCTTGCTGGACAAACCTCTCAATATCAGTGCAGCGCGTCATGGGTCCCGTGCTCATTGCGTTCACGCCAAATGGACAGCCTAACGGGGGGTGGAGGATCTCTTTGCTGCTGAGCATCTGCATAATAGTCGTCCACGCAATCGCACCGTCGACGCCATCTTTGACCTTGGGCGCACAGCACAACCAGTCATGCAACACGATCACCAGCACTTCTACTAGTGCAACCAGCCTGGTTAACCGCGCCGTGCGCTTTTAACTCTGGTGTCTTGCCCAGGTTCATACGCCTTTCGCGATCAAGGCGACGGTATGGAGGAACCCAATGCTCATGAGTGCGAACGCGCTATGAGATTTTGTTCCAGAAGTAATACAGGTTCCATGCTGACCGATAGTCAATAGTGTTAGTTGTTGGGGTGCGCCATGGACCAGAACAGCATAGTGTGGTTGTTAAGAAGGTGCTTTGCTCCAAGACTACCATGTGCCCTTCCAAGAGCTCAAACATTTGGTCGGGGGGTGGGCTGATCGCGTTTGAGAAAGCGGCACACACTGCCCTCGAGATCGCTCACATGGAGGAGCAGGCAGCATTGTGGAGGACATCTTAATGGTCCCATGCCATTGGACCGCTAGCTACAGGCCAGACGCGAGAACAACTCGAGGCTCTCCTCAACAAGTGGAGAAGCCAGTTTAGCTTCAGCGTGAAAGGGCTAGGCAGCTGCTCACTTTACTGGATGGACATTAAGGTGGTGGACACCGAACCGGTGTTCTTATGATAGCACAGACTAATCAAGTTTGAAGAAGACTTGGTGGAGCAGAGGTGCAAGGCTCTATTTAATGCGGGCCAAGCGAGGAGTCCACATCGGACTTACGGTCGCGACCATCATGCCCCTGAAACGATATTTAGCAGTCAACTGGACAGACCGACATATGTGCGGTAACTTCCGCCCCCTCAACAACAAGCCCAAGCAAGACAGGTATCCAATGCCTATTGCGGAAGGTATCTGTAATGAAATAGAAGACTATATAGTCTTCTTTGAAGTATAGGATACTGGCGGTATCTTGGACATGCGCCGAGCGTACAACCAAATCGCCATAAAGGTGGAGGACAAGCACAAGACCTTTTTCAAAGGCAACCGGCAGCTGTAGCAGTGAAAGGTCATGCCGTTCGAACTGAAATATGCCAAATTTCATCGCGTTATGGACAAAGCCCTCAAGAGATTGAATTTTGCACGCTGCTACATTGATGACATCTTCATCTTTGGTTGCAGCAATTAGCAGCATCTCAGGCACATTGAGGAGGTGCTGCAGACACTGAAGAAAGTAGGGATAACAGTGCACCCCGACAAGTGCACCTTCTTTACCCACAAGGTACCTTACCTAAGGCACATGATTGTGCCCCACGGCGTGTATGTACAATAGGCCCAGGTGGAGGCACTGGTGGCCATCCCTGCCCCTACAGATCTTATGCGATTGCGTGTTGTCCTCGGCAATGCCAACCACTAAAGACGTCTCGTCAAGGACTTTGCGAAGATCGCGCGGCCACTCACCGAGCTGCTAAAGGAAGGCACGAAGTCCTGTGGAAAGAGGCACAATAAGGGGCCTTCGAGAAGCTGAAGCTACGACTCACCCTAGCGACCAGACTACAGCAGGTTATTCATCCTGCACACAGATTGGAGCACGCTCGGCATGAGAGTAGTGCTCGTGCAGCACGATGAGAACAAGAAAGAGCGCGTAGTGTCGTATGCCAACCGCAGCAACAACAGCGCTAAGGCTAACTATGGTAGCTATAAGGGGGAGCATCTCGCTGCAGTATGGGCCATCTCCTTCTTCCGCCCCTTTGTGTTTGGTCAGCAGTTTCAACTGATCATCAACCACCATCCATGGACGTGGCTGATGACCAAACAGCATCTTGCAGGCAAGCTGGCATGGTGGGCACTATTGCTGCAGAAGAATGATTTTGAGGTGGAGCATCGGGCAGGCTTGTCCAATCAACACGCAGACGGCTTTAGTCGCAACCCCCGCCTCAGCATCAACAATGCAACAGGAGCCCGACACGAGTTGGGTCCTGCAGTCGCACCTAAAAGTGTGTGTGTGTGTGTGTGTGTGTGTAGCGGCCATGTTCGCTATTGCTGCACTACATCCAGGACAAAAGACCTAGGCCACTGAGGCAGCAGCAGACGAGGACATGCCTTCTTTCGGGCCCACTATCATCGTTACCGTTATCGACCCATTACCTGAGGAAGCGCTCGCCACCGACCCTGAGGTGGACGCTGAGGAGTTGGCACCCACCGATACACAACAGAATATCTGGCTTGACAAGCCATCCCTCGCATTGCTCCGGACTGGACAATTTCCAGCAGGCATGAGTGCGCGAGAAGGATTGCATCGGTTGACGCACTCAACGCTATCGCTGGGCCGACGACAAGCTATATCAACAGATACAAAATGATGACTCGGAGGTCTCAACGCCCGTTGCGCGAGAAGGCACTATTGAAGGTTAAGCATATGAGGTTTGCTAGTATAGTGTGCTTATAGTACATGTTGAAGGTTAAGCATATGAGGGTTGCTAGTATAGTATGCTCATAGTACAACTTGACGATGTTACTTAAACCATGTGCGGCGGTTGCGCAATAGGAGTTACAGTTAACAGGAGTTACAGGAGATACGAGAATTACGGTAAATTTTGACCATTGACTAGGGTTGACTAGGGTTGACTTTAACCATTGACTATTGTTGACTAGAGTTGACTTTGACTAGGGTTGACTAGACTTTTCTAGTGTTGACTAGCTCAGTATATGAGTCACTGTATGTGGCGCATATAGGTGGAACTGCAATTGTTGTTGACATGCTATTGCACTTGTTGTTCCCGTAGTGTGAGCGCATGTATGAGGTAGGGCGCATACATGCACACTACTTCTTAACAGGCACCATTGCTGCATTTTGCAGCGAGCTCGGACACTGTAGTGTCGAGCGCACGATCAGTCTGCTCAGGACTCAGTATTTGTGGTATAAGGTACACAAACAGGTGCGCGAGTTTGTTAGCAACTATCAATAGTGTGACAAAGTCCGCGCGGGCCTCTACACGCGCACCACCACTTTGGACCCCCTCCGCATTCCGGGACGGATCTATTGCTGGGGATTAAACATTCTCTGGGACATATTGCCCTCAGCACGAGGCAATACTTACATCCTCGTCATGATTGAGCACTTCTTTGAGTGGGTGGAGCTGGTGCCCCTGCCCGACAAGAGCAGCAAGGGAGTAGCCTAGGCTTTCCTCTCCTATATACTTGAACGCTTCGGCAGCTGTACTGAAGTCATTACCAACGAAGGTACGGAGTTCAGGGGAGCCTTCGGCAAGCTCAGGGACAGATGGTTCATCGACCATCGCTGTACTTCACGCGACCATCCACAAGCCAATGGTCTTGCTGAGCGTACCGTGCAGACCATAAAGGAGGCCTTGCGCAAGTATGTCCTCGACTACGTGAAGAGCACATGGGATGACCACCTCCTGGGTAGCACTGGGGTACCCGCTGATCGATCAAACAGCACTGCGGGTGTACAGCCCATACTATTTGTTGTTTGAAAAGCAACCATTACTCCCTTTCCGCGCACAGCAGGAGGTCGACAGAAATGATGGACAATCTCGACAACCCCGGCGAGATGTATTGTATAATCTGACGGTGCGCAGCGTGCTGCTTGAGCACATTGTCCCCATGGCCTTCCACACCTTGCGCATCGCTCAGCACCGCGACACGCTTCGCTACGAGCGTGTGCGCAACGGTTTTTAATAGGAGCGAAAACGCCGCTTTCAGCCATGAGACTTCGTCTACCGCATGGCGCCCACAAACAACACCCTTGACACCTGCGTCTGGCGCATTGTCTATAAGATATTGAAGGTGTATCTCACAGGGGTACTGAACCTCCTAAGACAACAAGGCGAGCGCATGAAGGACAACATGGGGAATTGCAAGCCCTGTCATCTTCCCCACGTAGTTGGCTTTGGCAAGATCCAGCACCCGCGACCGCTGCGAAGAACCCGCTGCGAGAAATGTGGCAGTGCCGATAATGACCATGTGATGTGAAGGCTGCAATCAAGGCATGCACTGTTACTGCCTTGACCCTGCGTTGGGCAAGGTGCCGTTGTGGGAGTATTGGTGCGATGACTACCGCATCGACGGTCCCCCACACAGTTGGTAGAAGCTGAGTACCAGAGCAGGAGGCTACCTCAGAAGCTCAGGGCGGTGGCTTGTCAACTGTGTGTACTATAGCACAGTAGGTACAGTAAGGAGGAGAGCGTCACCAGCTCTACCACATATCACATCCGCATAGGTTGAGCCTATGTCGGGGGGGGTAACTTCATATATGGTGCTCTGATGCTGCATTTAGCACCAGCATGCCCACGGCATGGGCGCTCGGCTGTAGTGTGCCCGAGACGGCGTGACCCTCGACCGTGGCAAGCACGACAGCTATCATGCCAACTACCCTCACTTGGTAGTCCTGCTCGAGCATGCCTACATCTAGCCACAAGCCCAAACCGCCAGCATGAAGACCGCGCGCGCCCCAGCCTACTGCTAGCTACTTCTTACTTCATGTAGCATGTAGCATGTAGGGCTACTCTTCAGACCACTGTAGGAACCGCGCATAGCTAATCAAGAATCTATTTCAAGCTCATGTACTATGTCGAGTCTTTAAGGATTTTCGGAGTAGCATACGGCCTCGATGTGACCGTTAGCCTAGTGCCTGCGTGACATTGCACAGTCATATGTTGACACGTATAAGTAGGAAGTCATGTCGCTAGACTCGCTGGTGACACAGTGAGTGAGTACTATGAGTAGAGACTTTGACGTTAAAAACTTGTGAAGCGACTCAAACTGGAAGCACACCGTCCCCATTACCAAGAACTGCCTTAATGTGTGAGACATAGTGTATGCTCTCGTACGCTGTGCTTGTCATTGCTATGAGCTTAGCGGTGGTGTGTTTGCTACATCTGCTAGGATATAGCATATTTGAGTTGCATAATCATTCATCTCACTTCATAGTGTAACACATCATCCACTCATGCAAAACTTTGTATACAGCACTACCTATTGTTGTGGCTTGTTGACTGTGTATACTACATCACAGCAGGTACAGTCCGGGGGAGAGCGTTACCAGCTCTACAACTGATTAGATCCTCACATAGGTTCATCCCGAGTGTATGCCTATTTTAGGGGGGTTGGGGGGTGGGGGGTGTTTAATTGTGTTGCTCTGATGCTGCGTTGAGCACCAGCATGCCCACGGCATGGGCGCTCGTTTGCAGTGTGCCCGAGACGGCGTGACCCTCGACCATGGTAGGCACGACAAGGGGTAATTACAGGAAGAGGGCATCGACTTCAATGAGGTGTTCACCCCTGCTAGTAAGCTTGTAACCTCTCGCACCATGTTTGCACTTGTGGTAGCTGAGGGTCGGGAGCTACACCACTTGGATGTGAACACTGTATTCCTTCACGCAGAATTTGGAGAACAATGTGCAGTAACCCAAGGGCTATGAGGAGGGAGGACCAAGCATTGCTTGTTGACTTGTGAAGGCCTTTCACCGGCTCAAGCAAGCGTTAAGAGTATGGCACATCCGGCTCCATTGAGGAGTTGGAGAAGATTAGCTTTACACCTTCTGAAGCTGATCCTAGAATCTGCACGCACAAGGAGAAGAAGATCTTGCTTTTGGTCTACGTCGACAACATCATGGCTGCTGCGAAGAAGCTGAAGTACTTGGAGGAGGTGACGACATTGCTCAAGTCTGCCTTTGACATAAGGGACTTGGGAGAGGCAAGTCTGTGTTCTAAGCATGGTAATCGAAAGGGACAACAAAACAGCTAAGATTAGCTAGGAGTTGATGGCGCGAAGGATTCTGCAGAAATTTGCAATGGGAGACGACCAAGGGCAAGGTAATACCCATGTGCGTGAGCCAAGCTGTAGCGAGTAATGAGTGAGACAGCACCTCGACAGGAGCAAGTTCCCTTAGAGTGAGTGAATTGGGAGCATGCTTTACATGTTCGTGAGCACTAGGCCAGAAAATTGCACATGATGTGAGAGTGCTTGCACGCTACATATCAGCACCCACCATGGAGCATTTGAGAGCTGCAAAAGAGTTGCTGCGTAGTATGATGGGGAGCACAAGCGTGTGGGCATTCACTTGAGAGAGGGAGCTGGTGCTGTAGACAAGAAGTTCAAGGGCTATTGTGATGCTGACTACGCTGGGGACCTCGACACGAGGAGGTCAACTACGGGCTATGTGAACTTGATCAATGGTGGGATTGTTAGCTGGAGTAAGCTGCAACCTACCGTGGCTGACTAAAAAGCAGAGGCGGAGTACATGGCGGCCTCATCCGCAGTGATGGAGGCATTGAGGTTGAAGAAGCTGATGGTGGACTTAGGCTACCCTGTAAGTTGCATCAGCATCAATTGCGACAATCAAAGCGCAACCAAGGTATTAAAGCATTCGGTTGCATTGACCCGATCAAAGCACATTTACTGTGAATCACCACTTCATGCGCGAGAGTGTGGCAAGGAAGGAGGTAGCATTCGGGTACAATAACACGGAGGAGATGGTGGCTAATTGCATGACCAAGCCTTTTGCACTGATGAAGTTCCATGACTGCACTGGAGAATTTCGAGTCTACTAAGCTGCCTGCGTGGGAGTGTTGGCATGAGCATATCTTGCACACTATTTAGTCCAGTTAGCTTGTAAATTGGCTAAGGCATGAGCCTTCACAATACTGCTACTAGTATGAGCTGATATCGATCAATCATGAGTCTGCAGCAGATATCAAGTCCACTACGCGAAGCATGAGCAAGCAAGAGACTCCGGACTTGCTCACGAGGTTGGCGCAGCCTGACGCAGCCAACGCCTTGGAAGATTGGCGAAAACTCCGCGTATACCAAGCCATAGAAGGCGTGGCTTACCTTGTTGGAAAACTTTGGTTGCAAGCTATACAGCTAAGCTTACATATTAGCAATCGGCTCAACATAGCTGACACGGTGCTTGCTAAAGTAGACATGTATAGTCTGATTGGTATAAAGGCCAACGAAACCAACAAGTTGCTGGTTCGGGTTCGGGTGAAACCCCTTTGCAAGCCTTGTGTGCATGCCTTGTGTGTATGTTCTGGTGCATGTGTATGCTCTTTGGCCAGTGCTAGCTCAGTGTTCAACACGCTGAGGCAGCAGATGCTGGGCTATATGTCGGTGCAGGTGCTATAGTGGTGGCAAGCTCGCCATAGCCAGCAACTATGTGCAGCTCAGCAATGGACTTCCACACATCGTGTGCCTCATGTCATGCGCAAGCATGTAGTGTCATGTGCATGGTGCCCTCGGGGCTAGCGGCATGGGTGGACCTTATGATTTCGGCTCTCATAGCCATTTACAGGGTTTATATGTTGGGTTTTCGTGGAGACTTATGCTTGGGTTCTCATAAATGTGAGGGAGGTGTATTCAAGGCGTTTATTCAGGCAAATACTGAGCTGGCAGCATATTTGAGTCATTATGGTATCCTGCGTGACTGTTTTGGAGTCGTGACTTTGTGAAGCCATAACTTACAATTGGAGTGGCGATTTAGCCGTGGGTTGGCGTAAAAGAATGTGTCTTAATGTGTACGTAAAAAGGACGATCTTGGATAAGCCTTTCTTAACCGTAAAATGTTACACATTTATGCCATCATGATTGTAATTATGCTGGTGCAGACTAACCATTGAGGTAGTTGGAGAGTCGGTTGCTTTTTGGCTTAATGGTGATGTATAAGGCTTTGCTAGCTTGTTTCCTATTTTAGTTGGATGCAAGTTGGCCTACCGGAGTGCAAGCAACACCTTTAAAAAGAGGTTCGTGGCTGAGCGGATGCTTGTGCACATGCTTGCATGAATGGTATGTGTGCACATGTTCGTTGCTGTGCATTGCTGTGCATGAAGGGGTGTGTGTCGCTGTGGCGACATTAACGCACCGTATGGGCTGCCTTGACATGTAGTTAAGTGAGGATTGAGTTTGGATTACATTACACGTGTGAATGGCTCAATGCAGATCAAGTTGTGGTGACCTTGCCTATTATTTGCCCTTGCAAAGGGGACACGCACCTTTCCCTTGCATCCAACCCATCAGCTGAGTTTGCTTAGGAAAGAAGCAAGTTGCCGGCAAGTTCATGCCCACTTGATATGAAGAAGACTGGCAGTCACGCCCACCCAAGCCGCCCCAAAAGAGAGGAGGGAAAAGAAGGATCATTCCGGTGGAGGAGGGCCTTACCGAAGAGATGAAGTGTCAAGTGACGAAGAAGAGTCCGACATTGAGGACGAGAGTGGAGTGAAGCCTGATTTAGCTTCAACCATGAATAGCACACCGTAGTTGAGTGGGAGGCCTGCACGGCGGACCTGCAGGACTACATCAATCGCTTCGAACTCGAGATGGTCAAATGGGAGTCTCGGGACAAGTCGGGGTGGGACGAGCACAAAGCCTTTAAGATGTTGCCTCTATACCTCATAGATGAAGCCCTTGGCAGAAGAAGAGTCCGACATTGAGGACAAGTCGGGGTGGGACGAGCACAAAGCCTTCAAGATGTTGCCTCTATACCTCATAGATGAAGCCCTTGGCACGTGGAAAGAGTTAAAGGAGCAGCTGGAGGTGAGGGAGAGGGCGTCGCGGCTCTGCGCAACGGCTGCATTGGAAGCGGAGTGGAAGAAGGAACAGTCCATAACTTAGTTCAAGGCGCTTTCGAGGAAGACCTACCCACTAAAACTCGTGAGCTAAATTTCTTCAAGCGCAATATTTGGGAGACGGCGAGAATGATGTATACGCGCATGCTCAAGCTCTTGACGGACTACAAGGTGGTGATTGATTGGACCGCGGCGGTTGTGTGCCTTCAACAACTAGAGGCATACTTGAGGCTGAAGGTGGAGACCACGTTGACCATTCAGTCCGAGTTCGGCACGTACACGCTTATGGATGTCTTCAAAGTGGCCGAGACGGCAAAAATTTAGCATGAGTACCTCAAGAACATTGACCGGCAGCGTCGGGGTTGAAGTTGCTTGGGATTTTAGAGGAGAAGAGTGTTGAGAACAACTGATGCGCCTAGTGTGTGTGTATTTGCCTCTTATATACAAGTGTGCACACATTAAAGACAAGTGCAGCAAGCATGCCAACTATTGAGACAATGTGCAACCCACTGTATTAAGCTGTATACAGTGTCTTATATATTATGCTACTAAGCACTAGTCAACTTCATTCAACTCTGGTCAAAGTCAACACTAGTATACACTAGTCAATGGTAAAAGTCAACGGTAAAAGTCAACATTGACCATGGTTGACCATAACTGCCGTAACTCCCTTAACTCTCGTAATTTTCGTAACGATAATGGTATATGAGTTCATGAAGCGCATGAAAAGCGCGCCCATGAACTCAAGAACTCGTTAATGAGTTATGAGACTCTTGTGCCCCTAGTGCCTTGGGCACTTGAGGGCACAAGCACTCACTAGACGTGAGTTGTGAGTCACAAGCTCCTTATCTAGTCGCTTGAAACCCTAGCACGGCGGCGCCATCCTTGGCGTGGGTAGCGAGTGTGGCTTACTTTGCAGGTGTACAGGCTTCTCAGGCTTCGACCTCGGCGTCGGCAGCAGTGGCGCCATTGACAAGTCGAAGACCGAAGAAGCGCGTGACTTTTGCACCTGGCGTGAAGAAGCAGTAGTTCACGTCGTTGTAGCCTAGCACCCTAGTGCAGACCTTGTGTATAGATCAGCTTATATCTGTACACTTGCGCATTTGTATTGTAATGCACTTGGGTGCTGGGCGTAGCCACCGTGCTATCGACCCATAGCGACCCCCCAGCTGGTGGCATCTAGTCGCTTGAAACCCTAGCACGGCGGCGCCATCCTTGGCGTGGGTAGCGAGTGTGGTGAGGAGGTGTGGACGGAGGAGGACCTCCACCATGGTTACACGATCACAAGCGAGTGCCCAAGATGATGGAGAAGAGGTGGCGGCCACGGCCGCGGCGGCCTTGCTAGTCGCCAATTGCTTGTCGCGGGCTAAGAGTCTGCGTCGCCACACCTTGAGTGAGGAGGAGGAGAGGCGAGCGGCGAGGGAGGAGGGAGAGGTGCGCCCCCCCGTGGGGAGGGGAGCGGATGAGGTAAACAAGGAAGGTGACGGTGGTGGTGAGGAGGATGAGGACGACGAGGACCCGCCCTTCGTCACCTACAAGCGTAGGAAGAGGGAGGCAAGCCCGTTCTCCAACGCTTCTACCCCGTCCATGACACCCATGGAGGCAATGGCACGGAGGTTGGAGGAGTTGGAGGCGGAGAACATGCGCCTCAAGTGTGGGAAGGCGCCCGCCATCCCTCGTAATCAGCCCGTTGACGAGCCCAACCACCCCCTACTTGTGAGCATCCTTCGTCGTGACAACGGCGACTCCACCAACCCCAATGCTCGAGTGGGAGCCATGGCCACCCGCTTCAGCGAGCCTGTTACCCCTTGGAAGGAAAACTTGAAGAAGCGGGCGCGACAACACCTTGAGGTTGCGGCTCATCTCGGCTCGGCGGCGTCCTCTTTCGATCGTGTGCCCGCTCACCTCGCCGAGGACCCCCACTTCGCTAAAGGCCGCAAGGAGAACATGAAAGGTGGGCTCATTCTTTGTTGTGCATCACCATTTGCACGCACATATTGGCAAATCATCATGTGGGTGCGAACTTAGCCCACGCACACTTGCACATGCGTGCATCATGGGCCTTTTGAAGGCGCCAGCCCGACATCTATATAGATGCACAGTCATTCCATTAGTTACATGTGTTCCGCATCCCTCCTCCCCCCCATATCCGGAGGGGGGGGGAGGGGCCCGCACTTAACACCATTGTATGTTCACCCCTGTATTCACATTATGACTACCCCACAGCAAGAGAACGAGCACAACAGGGCACAACATCTGCATTTGCATGCGCATATGCACATGATAGGTACGGGAATGGAACAGGGGTGCGCTTGGCGCTAGACCCGGTGGCTTTGAGCCCGTATGAACATGCAACGCGTGTTGCTCATATGAGCTCTGTGCGCAGCATTGGATGAGGTGTGTAAGCAATTCCACTATGTGGAAGTGGCCAACAAGCATGACTGGAAGGTCGTGGACGAGCTGGTGCGCAACCCCCTCGCCGTGGATGATGATGAGGCAAAGCGCCTGAAGAAGGCGTTGAAGGACGTGGCTGCGGCGCAGCCCAAGCCCAAGGCAAAGCCTGCCTACCATCCCAACAAGGGGCGGGGCCAGCACCCCCCCCGCTACTCTGGGTCCTATGCATCTGGTGCATGGCATACCAGTTACAGGACCGCTCTTATGCAGTCTCAAGCCGCTTCCACTGGGGGTCAACGTGACTCCCGCACTTGCTACAATTGCGGGGAGCCACGGCACCTGCGTGCCTATTGCCGTAAGCCCTCTACAGGCCGTGGCGGCCATTAAATTGGTAGCACAGCTCTGTACATGATGTGACAGCCTTATAGCTGTACACTTGTGCGCATGTAGTGCCTATATAATTTGTTGTTGAGGTCTCAAATGACCTCTGAATGGCATGAAATTCTGAGTTTGTTATTGTGGCACAGCTACGCTTGTGCAGAGCCAAGGAACGTGAAATTGAACGCGATTTGCTATGGTTGCACATTGTTTGGCTTATAACTTTCGTTTGCGGCCTCGGCTAGACGCAAATTTCTATTATTTGGCCGCTTTTGGGTTTGAGCGCTGAGAAACGCTTTCTTTTGACACCTTAAACGTCCTAATCGGACATCGTTTGCAAAAGTTATGCCCGTTACAAAGTGGGAATGCTTGCACTCACTTGTTGCACATGCAGGGGCCAGAAACGAAGGCAGTGTGCACTGTGGCCCTTGACTACACTTCCATTGAGTCGGAGTTGGTGGAGGATTGGATGAAACACCATGAGTTTGCACGCGCACCTAGCAACTTGGTTGTGGAAGGTCCTTATATGAGGCACCGCTTACGAGAGGCCTTGCCCGCATGGCAGCAATTTTGCGAGTCTACTATGGTTCTGTCCTGGGTGGAGTACGGGTACAAGCTACCATGGGCGGCTGACCCACCCCCCGAATGGGCGTTCACCAATCATAAGGGTGTACATGAGTTTTCGGACTTCACTGCAGCGGCCATTGCCAACTTGGTGCATAGTGGGGCTGCACAAGAGTGTGTGACACCCCCCCTCGTGGTGAGCCCACTCAATGTGGTGGATGATGGCCGCAAGTTGCGCCTCATTATGGACTTGCGCTGTGTTAACTCCTTTTTGGTGAACACGCCATTCATATGAGGATGTGCGCAGCATTCCAGACTTGCTGCAACGTGAGGACTGGTTGTTCTCAACGGACTTAAAGTCCGGATATCATCATGTGGACATTCACCCCGCCTTTTGGGGCTACCTGGGGTTCTCATTTGCGGGCAAATCGTACAACTTCTGCTCGTTGCCATTTGGCTTGAGCACGGCGTGCTTCGTGTTCACGAAGGTGATGAAGCAGTTGGTGCGACGATGGCGTGTGCAAGGCATCCGGGTATTGCCATATATCGACGACTTCCTCTTTGCTGCTCATTCACGGGCAGTGCATGCTTCCACCCTGGCTGTGGTGCAAGTAGATACAGCATGGTGCGGGCTGGTGATGAATACCAAGGCACAGACTGTACTCAGCAGAATCATCGTCTTTCTCGGCTTTATGGGATACACACGCTGGCACTGTTCGTATCCCCGGCAAGAAGCGCGATGGGTTGCTCCGAGACTTGCAACGCGCATTTGGTGATAGGCGCCATGTGCCAGTAAAGTTGCTGGCCCGCATCTGTGGCAAGCTGCAATCCATGTTCATGGTGCTGGGCCCTGCCGTCAAACTAATGACTTGGCATACACGCCGTTAGATTGAGACACGCCGATTATGGAGCTCACACATGGTACTGCGCAAGGCGGAGATTGATGAGCTCACGTGGTTGCGAGACCACTTTGAGGAGCTTAATGTGGCGCCCATATGGCCTACTGCAGCCGAACGTTGTGCAGTTTGTGGCTGCTAGCGGCACCGGTTGGGGACTAGTGCGCCATGGCACAAATACCCCGGTGGCGAAAGGCACATTCACATCGGGTGAGTGCTTAACTTCATCAACATATCGCGAGTTACTCGGACTTGAGCGTGCCCTACTCACTGTGGAGGAGGAGCTACATGGACGCACGGTGCTGTGCTATGGCGATGCCCGCAATGTGTACTACATTATGCGCAAAGGGGGCAATGAGGCCGAGCACTTACAGCAAGTGGCATGCCGTATTTTCTTACATTGCCACCGGCATCGCATCCGCTTGCACGTGGAGTGGTTGCCACGTGAGCTCAATGAGGAGGCGGACGCGCTTTTCAAAGCACCGGAGTGGAACGGTTGGACCTTGCAAACCCCATGGGTCCGCTTGCTCGCTCGCAAGTGGGGCCCCTTTTATGTGGACCGCTTTGCCACGGATGCCAACACTGTGTGTGTGGCCTTCAACTCGGTGTTGCCATGTCCGGGCTCATCCGGCAATGCCTTTCATTGTGACTGAAGTGGTTGCAACAACTGGTGCCATCCCCCACCACACCGGGTTGGCACTGTTCTGCGTCATGCCCGCGAATGCAAGGCTCGCATGTGCCTCAATGTGCCCGAGTGGACAACCCAAACTTGGTGGCCCGTGCTCTGCCCCGGCGGCGTGTGGGCACCATTTGTCTCAGACGTTTTGAGCCTACCCAGAGGCCCAGCCTGCTTGTTGCCCAGCCCGCAAGTTACGGAACTTCAAGGGGGCTTGCCGGACAGTCGTATGTGGGCATTGCGGATTGACTTGCGTCCTGGCCATTGACACGTGCTGTGTGCAGCTGCTATTGAGCGTAGCCTTCAGTCGCTCATGCCCAATGTCCCCGGAGACTACGAGATTGAGCGCCTGCGCACCTTATACCCCGCAGTGGCAGCGGCGTCACGTGCTACTAGCACCCTGCGGGGCCATGAGGGCTACTGGCGTCGCTTTGTGGAGTTGTGCACGCCTCGTGGTTGGGCTACCCTGCCAGCCGACCCTGGCACAGTGGCCCTGTTCTTGACCAAGGTGTTGGTGGATTCCACCACCCCAGCACCTGTGAAGCATGCCTCTTCGGCCATACATGCTGCGCATACCATGGCAGGCCGGGCTTCTCCCACTGCGCATGCACTCGTTACGGTGGTTCGTGAGGCCGCTGCCAGGCTGCTATCTTTGAACACACGGAAGAAGGACGCCTACACGCCCGAGCTCTTGCGAGCCATGGTGTCGCACTTTGCTCGCGACGGGTGGGACTTGGTGGCCAGATTGCAAACGGTGGCGGTGCTGCTGAGGTTTGCGGGCATGATGCGGTATTCCGACCTAGCGGAGGTCAACACGCATGACATTGTCTTTCGCCCAGGCCGCATGGATCTCGTCATCCCGCGCAGCAAAACCAATCAACGCGGTGTGGGCGCCACAGTGCATATAGCTGCTGTGGGCGGTGACTTGTGCCCTGTGATGCACACCGAAAAGTTGTTATTTGCCTTGGGATATCGGCACGCGGGCCCAGGCAAGTTGCTGCGCTCCATCATCCGAGCGGGGGGGGCGTGCGTCATACGCAACACTGTGGTGCCATACGGCACCATCCTTGGTTGGGAGAAGGCAGCCATTAAAGTGGCAGGGGAGGACCCCACGCATTTTGGCACACACTCTGCCCGTTCAGGAGCTGCGACCCAAGCCGTGAAGGCTGGTGTGCCCCAGCACCTGTGGCAGCAGTTTGGGCATTGGAAGTCTTCCACTGCAGCTGAGGGCTATGTGCGCGCAGCGTTGCCTGAGTTGCACACGCTGACGAGGAGCCTCGGCTTGGGTAGTACGTGCTCTCACTGTTTTTATCCATCTATCGACCCATAGCGACCCCCCAGCATGAGCTGTGTGTCGCATATAACTCGTGTGTGAGTTTAAGCTGATCGTACCAACTACATGTAGGCGCCGCCTATACATGTACCTTCTACAACCTATAACCTATAATTTAACAAAGAGCTCTTTGAAGCCTGCGGCGATATTGGCGGCAAGCAAGGCAATTGATGGGAAGCCAAAAGCATTCACGCCCAAAACGCGGTTGTGGAAGGTGTGTCGGGTGCCACTTGCGGGTTGCTCGCCACACGACCACGTGTGGCGAGCAAGGCCACATTGCAAGGAATTGTGGGAAAGGGAAGAGGGTGGTGTGCTCTCGTTGCAAGAAGGGCGGGCATATTGATGCCAAGTGTTGGAGTAAGCATCCAAAACTATGTCCAAAACAAGGAGGGGCAGTCGGAGCTCACTCGAGTGTGAGACAAGAGCCAATAATGATGGAGGTGACAAAGGCATTTACGACAATGCAAGCGGAGTATGCATTATTGAAAAATGTGCTTGAGCTAGGGAAATGGCCCGAGAGAATAGCGGAGGATAAGCCAAGCAGCTCGGGAGGCTACCTTGCGTATAGTGGGCTCCGGAGGCATTAAGGTGGCAGCGGTTGCGACGACAAGAGCGTTGGTACAGCGCACCGCCGCACCAGCTCCCCCAATCAGGATAGTTGAGGAGGAGGCCGCGCCCGTCCGCGAGGAGGGTGCGGATCATGATAGGATGCGGGCACCAGCTGCACGCATGCCTATATCATTCAAGTTGCTGCCAACATCCCCCTTGGAGCAAGAGTTTGCGCTTGGAGGGTGCGAAAGTGCAGCCAAATGTTACGGCAACGCCGCGACATAATGTCGGCATTGGTGGCGGTGGTGAGCACAAGAGGGTGGAGGAGCTATCCAATATGTGTGAACCTTTTTAAGGGTGCCAAGATGCTTTCCCAACAGCCCGCAACTCAAGGCAATGAAGAAAATTTAAAGTTGAAGGCACCATTGGAGAGCGTTGTGGCGGAGCTGGTTGGGCAGCCGCTTGTTCGTGTAAAGGACCTCAAAGTCAGCAAGGAACACGTGGTGGAGCTATTGCAAAGCGCTTTAGACACCACAATGACAAAGGCTCATAACCATGTTAGCAAGTCTTATGAAGATATGGTGGCGCAACAGGCCATATGGCTGCGCGCGCGGAGCTGGCGGCGCCCGAGGGGTTGGCGTCGCCAGCGAGCTCTCTCACTTAGCATCAAGACACACTAAAGGAAGGCATTGAGAGTGCAGGGGGGATGTGTTGGCACAGCTTCCGGCCACTCGGTCAGCCTTGAGAGAAAAGTTATCGCCAAATGTGGCGATGGTGGACACAGCAGCTTAGACGGCTTCGTGCCGATGTTGTCTTGGTGAATACAGGTGCACAAACTATTATTGGGAAGGAGAACCCCTGCATGGAAGCGTTAATGATCAACAACATTCCGCACCCCGAGGACCAAACTATAGACACCAGGCAATCATCTCTGCAATAAGCATTGGAGGAGATGCTGTGGAGGTGCAGGATGAGCCCAGGTATGTGCTAAGGAACACGGGACTTGAAGAAGCTTTTAATACTTGGCAGCATTACTCAAGGAAGAGGAGCCTACCACATATGAAAAGGCAATGACAGCCCCGGACACAGAGCTATGGCAGCATGCAATGGATGAGGAGATAGCATGTTTGCACATCAACGGCGCATGGATGTGAAGAGGGTTCCACCTGGAGTGAATCCCTTACCGGTGAAGTAGGTGTACAAAATCAAGTGCAGTGGGCAAGGCCGCATCGAGAGATACAAAGGCTGCAGCAAATATTAAGTCCACTACGCGGAGAATGACCAAGCAGGAGACTTTGGACTTGCTCATCAGGGTGGCGCAGTATGTCGCAGCCAACGCCTTTAAAGATTGGCAAAAACTTCGCGTATACCAAGCCTTAGGAGGCGTGGCTTAGCTTGTTAAGAAATTTGTTGTAAATTGGATAGCTAAGCTTACATAGAGGCATTTGCTGAGTATAACTAATGTGGTGCTTGCTGAAGTAGACATGTGTAGTTTGACTGGTATAAATGCCAGCGGAATTAACAAGTTGTTAGTTTGGGTGAAACCCCTTTGCAAGCCTTGTGTGCACGCCTTGTGTGTATGTTTTGGTGCATGTGTATGCTGTAGTTGGCCAGCGCTGGCTTAGTATTCAACATGTTTGTCCTTTTTCATCACCCTCTGCTCCACGGTGAACAGCTTCGGTAGTACATCATCCAGCGTCATCTCCAATAATGATGTTGTTGAAGGTTAAGCATATGAGGTTTGCTAGTATAGTATGCTTATAATACAGTCAGGTTGTTGATGTTACTTGGAGCATGTGCGGCGGTTATGCAATGGGAATTACAGTCAACAGGAGTTACGGGAGTTACAAGAGTTACGATAAATTTTGACTTTGACCATTGATTAGGGTTGACAAGGGTTGATGTTGACCGTTGAATAGTGTTGATTAGAGTTGACTTTGACTAGGGTTGACTAGTCTTTTTTGGTGTTCACTAGCTTAGTATATAAGTCACTGTATGTGGCGCATACAGGTGGAACTGCAATAGGAACATACTTCTCTTTGTTGTTGACACGCTATTGCACTTGTTGTTCCCCTAATGTGAGCGCATGTATGAGGTAGGGCGCATACATGCACACTGATTCTTAACAGGTTATGGGCCCACACATGCTTAGAGTGTAAGTGTGTTGTGGTAGTGTAGGAAGTTGTGGTTGCTTAAGGGGAGTAGGTTGCGGGCTCTATGTGTAGCAGAAGGGCAACCAATGCCAAAGAAGCATGGACAACATGAAGATTACAATTGAGCCGCTGGACGTGGACAACTACAGCACCTGGAGCATCAAGATGGAGCTGCTGGTACACAAGGACATGTGGAAGTATGTGGCCCCCGCGAAGGATGTGCCTTTGAGAAAGGAGGCAACCTGTGAGGAAGAAGGGAAGAAAGCTTTGGCATTGCTGGGTTTGCACGTTGCTAAGCATCACTTCATTATGGTAAGAGAGTGCAAAGGTGCAAAGGACTTTTGAGCAAAGCTTGAGAGCCACTTTAATCTCGCAACATGGCGAGGAGGCTGCAGTTCAGGCAAGAGCTGAACGCATTGTGGAAGGAGAGTGGAGAGCCAATCACGAAGTTTGTGGCGCATGCAAAGGCGTTGTGGAAGGACTTGCTGGGTGTAGGGCACGAGTTGAAAGAAGTGGTGTGGGTTGTGCTTTCAGGGTTGCCAAAGATGTATAAGGTGGTGGTGACCATTATGGAGTCTGCAACGGAGGAGTTGACACTTGATGG
Source organism: Chlorokybus atmophyticus (assembly GCA_009103225.1). Classification (NCBI taxonomy): domain Eukaryota; kingdom Viridiplantae; phylum Streptophyta; class Chlorokybophyceae; order Chlorokybales; family Chlorokybaceae; genus Chlorokybus; species Chlorokybus atmophyticus. The sequence goes on from RHPI01001946.1 coordinate 423,627, forward strand.
CATAACACCACATCTTCTTCAAGAAGAGCAGCGCTTGCAGAAGGAAGGTTGGGAAGATAGACCAGATGCAGCTATGGCTTTTATGGTAAAGAAAGGCACTCATGGTAGCGGCAAGGAGTGTTGGCGTTGCGGCGAGCGTGGTCACTTCAAGTATGAATTTCCCAAATGAAGACGTCCACCTACGGGAGCCCCAATAGCAAGAAGGGTGAGAGAATTGCACTCTAGGGCTATGATGTAGGTTGGAGAAGGAGGAGGAGATGGTGGCAATCTCTTTTGAATGAAGCTTGGAGGATCTAGCTTCGTGCTGAGTGCGAGCAGTACTTGGTGGAGGAGGCGTCCTTCATACGTGGGAGCTGGTATATGTCACCTTGGAGTGTTGTAGTGCGTGAAGTACTTGCGGAGCGTGCCAAGAGCGCGTGGTTGCTGTCTGCTCAACAGCATGGTGTTTGAGCGTGATGCTTGAACACGGATATGAGAGGAGTAGCTGAGCGCGAGAAGCGTGGAGGTTACACTCTGCGAGCATGGTATATAATGGTATAGCATGGTATATAACTCAAGGTATACTATATGTAAGCGAGCAGGTTGCAGGGTGACAAGTATTGGGAGCGAGCAGCTCGAGGTGCTAGCGTCATGTATTGGAGCGAGAAGTTCCAAGTTACTTTGAAGGCAATGAAGGCCTGGGAGCTTGTGCATGTTGATATGCAGATGCGGACAACAAGCTGCCTGCATGGGAGTGTTTAAGGTTAAGCATATGAGGTTTGCTAGTATAGTAGGCTTATAGTACATGTTGAAGGTTAAGCATATGAGGTTTGCATAAGCATACTGTAGTATGCTTATGGTACAGTCAGCTTGTTGATGTGACTTGGACCATGTGCGGCGGTTACACAACGGGAGTTACAACAGGAGTCACGGGAGTTACGAGAGTTACGGTCAACTTTGACTTTAGCCATTAACTAGGGTTGACTAGGGTCGACTTTGACCATTGACTAGTGTTGACTAGAGTTGACTTTGACTGCGGTCGACTAGTCTTTTCTAATGTTGACTAGCTTAATATATAAGTCACCGTATGTGGCGCACAGGTTGAACTGCAATAGGAACATACTTCTCTTCGTTGTCGACATGCTATTGCACTTGTTGTTTCCCTAATGCGAGCGCATGTATGAGGTAGGGCGCATACATGCACACTAGTTCTTAACAGATGTCTCCAGCAGTGTTGCAACAACCTCGTGCTCTACTGGTAGCGCTGCGAAAATAGCCAGCACGACCTCCATCTCCTCCATGTTGTGGCCGACGTTGATGAGGTCTGCCCACAGCTCTCTTGCACACGTAACATACTTTGTGATGGGGTCTGCTGCCTCCTTCTTGAGTGCGCTCAACTGCTTGCATAATTGCAACTTCTTAGCATTGTTCTTGGCACGGAAAGCGGCTGATGGTTTTTCCTTAGAATGTCCACCATCTTCACATGCCATGAGTATGGGAAATGTTGAGAACTAGTGATGCGCCCAGTGTGTGTGTATTTGCCTCCTATATACAAGTGTGCACACACTAAGGACAAGTGCAGCAAGCACTCCAACTATAGAGACAATGTGCGACCCACTGTATTAAGTAGTATACAGTGTCTTATATACTATGCTAGTAAGCACTAGTCAACTCTAGTCAACTTTGGTTAAAGTTAACACTGGTCAACACTAGTCAATGGTCAAAGTCAACAGTCAAAGTCAACGTTGACCATAACTGCCGTAACTCTCGTAATTCTCGTAACTATAAGGTTAAGCTGATCGTACCAACTACATGTAGGCGCCGCCTATACATGTACTTTCAACAAGCTATAACATTTAACACTCCCACGCGAGCAGCTTGACCTTGAACTCCAAGTTGTTCTCGCAAGCTTACCCACATTAACTTACCCCATTGAACACTCCCACGGATCTGTTGCTCCCACGGACTTGATGCTTGTCTCCATAACATCATCTTTCTCCTCATGCTGCCAGCAAGACTACAAGGTTCCAATACTCCTTGTTTCCTTTTGATAGCTGTCGCATCAGATTCCACCACGCCACGCCTGACCTTGCTTAGGTGGTTTCAAGAAGATTCCCTCAATGGCAAACTATGCTATAAACTACATCAAGTTCTCTACCTTAGCAATGCTGAACCAGAGTGTAGGCCGTGCAAGGGTTGAGCAGACCTTCTACCAAGGAAAGCACCCCTCCCATCTTCTGTTAGCTAGCTACACAACTCAGTCCTTGCATGCCAATTACATGAAGTGTTTAATCCGGTACCGTACACCTGTGCGCTACCAAAAAACAACTCCACAGCAATGCAACCTTTAGTGTATGCAGCTCAGCACCAGCAACTACTCATAGGCTAGCAATAACTCTCACAAACCTTTGTGTCTGCGACCTCCATCTACGCATGTCCTTCACGCGCCCTTGCAATGGGAGAGGACGGACGAACACCATCCATTGTAACTCCTTGAGGTCCTCACCAATGCTAGAAAGCAACTGCCTCCGTGGCGTGCTCCTCCTTGGTTGCCTCATCGTGGATCCTCTTCTGGCACTCGCGAATGAAGTGGCCCTTCATCTTGCAGTAGTGACACTCTTTGTCACGTGATGACTTCCCACCACATGCTTTGCTTCTGCTTTGTGTGTGTTGAGAAGATAAGGCAGCAAGTGCGATACGCTCTCCACCATTCTCTATCTCCTGAACATCCAACTTGCTTTCCACAGCTAGCAGCTTAGGTACTACATCAGCAAACTTCAAAACCACATTTGAGGACTCCACCACAGTCACTAGCGTAGCAAAGCTCTTTCCTAAGCCAGCTGAGACTGCCCACATCACCTCCTCTTCCTTCACATCGTGGCCCATTGCTGCAAGGTCTTGCCAAAGCTCCCTTGCACGTGAGATGTACTTCTGGATTGGCTCTTTGTGCTCCGTTTTTAGAAGTGTCAGCTTGCGTCTCAGCTGCAACTTGAGCGAGTTGCTATTGGCCTTGAAAAGGGTGTCGAAGACCCCCCACGCCTCACGTTCAGTCTTACAATCCGCAATAAGAGGGAGATGGAAGTCTTTGACGTGCAAGCCTATCAGCGCAAAAGCTGATTGTGAGTTCTCTGTCCAGGTACTAGTATCACCTGTTCTTAGCCTCAATGATGTGGAGGAGGTGGGATCGACAAAACTCCAGAGCTTCTCGCGGATAAGCACCAACTTCATCTTTAGCAACCATGAAGCGTAGTTGTGCAGACCAAGGAACTCACTGGGCATCCTATCTGTGTCAGCCATTGCTTGCTACACAATAGTACAACTCACCCTCTCCCCAAGAACACTCTACTAGTAGGCGCCTATGCTCAACACTTTCTCTCACTATCACAAGCGATCACACAAGCGAGCGTGGGCCCATAACCTGTTGATAATTAGTGATGCGCCTAGTGTGTGTGTATTTGCCTCCTACATACAAGTGTGCACACACTAAGGACAAGTGCAGTAAGAACTCCAACTGTAGAGACAATGTGCGACCCACTGTATTAAGCAGTATACAGTGTCTTATATACTATATTACTAAGCATTAGTCAACTCTAGTCAACTTTGGTCAAAGTCAACACTAGTCAACACTAGTCAATGGTCAAAGTCAATGGTCAAAGTTAATGTTGACCATGGTTAACCATAACTGCCGTAACTCCCGTAACTCTTGTAACTCTCGTAACTCTCGTAACTCCCGTAGTTATACAGGTTAAGCTGATCGTACCAACTACATGTAGGCGCCGCCTATACATGTACTTTCAACAAGCTATAACATTTAACAAAAAAGTGAAGCGATTTGCAATTCAACACAAGCAAACAGTGTGCTTTTGCTGAATGCTTTAACCACATAGTGTTAGCTCCTGGTAGTGGTGGTGATGCCTTCGGATAAACGTACTTCCACATCTTGTTGTGGAGATGAGCAAGGCCTTCGTCTCCGCACACCACATACTGTAATTGTCGGTGTCAAGCTTTGCAATCTGCCCCTTGTTGTAGGTCGCCTCCATCTTTGTCGCTCCTGCCTTTTTGCAGTTGACACCTTAGGCTCTGCTACTCACAAGCTACCGTACAATTAAATCAAACAGTGCACTAGTCTCACACCCCTTATAGGTAGTATGGATCCATACCTGTTGAAGGACTAGCATGCACATGTAGCTGGGACAAGCATGGATACACATATCTGTATCCATGGACGAGAGCTATCGCCACCAGAGCATACAGAATTCACATCATAGTCACCTATGGCAAGTTGTCCATTTGCTCTTGTACCAGCCGGTTATACACGCATCTACATTTGCAAGCACTACGTAAGCTGTACTCAGACTTTTGCGTCGCTGTAGGTTGCACTGTCTTTCTCACAACCAGAGTTTTCCAATAAGCTCTTACATGCTTTCTAAGGATCGAAATACATTGAGATAAGAAGTATCATCTAGGCACCTAGTCTAGACACTAGCTGAGCAATGTCTTGCCAAGTCCGAAGTTCACGTGCTTCACCTTACGAAGTCCTCTACCCCAGTGTGGAGGGGTTGATGCTGATTGTATGTAAGAATACCCTCAACAAGAGCGCAACAACATTCACACCTCCTGAAGCTTGTAAATGTTAGAGGCAAACAAGATAACAACAACCGTTATTCACCATCGTGTAGTTGTTAATGCAAGTAAATCTTGCCCAGCACAGTTCGCTCCCCTCCTATCTATAATAGTGGAGAGGTGTGCAAATAGGCAATGTTGAAGTACGACACAACGGGTGTTCTACTGGTAGTTGCAACGATCACTATGTAGACACATCCAATGCACATTATACGTGTATAATACAATGTTTTGGTAAAAGAGCACAGAATGAATCACTCGGAGTTGGTGCTAAGTCACTTGCAATGCTCTATGCGTGCAATTCAATTGTAGCACTATAAACATGCTGTACAGGTTGCAAGTGAAGAGAACACAGCTGGCTTTGGGTGGTGCCGTACAGTCGGGGCGGCTGCAATGTAAGCGAGATGACGGCAGGCCTTTCACCATATTGCAGGCCTTTCAGAAAGCTTCTGATAGGCCTGCAATATGCTCACAACACACTCTCGCAACACTCACACTCTTCAAGTTGAGAATATCTGTTATTACAACAATGTCAAACCATAAAGTCTCAACTCTGACCAGCTAACTATTAGGTATAGGGAAGGGTAAGAGTCAAAGTATCGTCCTTAAGCGGAAGAGCAAAACTTGCATTATCAACTAACCAGTGGAGGATGCTAGGTGGGTACTTCTACCATTGTGCAGTCACAACAATTGTAATTGTTGTATCTGTCCTTCCTCTTACATCCGCTTCATTTCACGCGGGAAGCTATCGAGGCTTCTCAGTCATTAATGATGACCAGCAGTTAATCCGACTATGAATCCGGTTTGAACGCAAAATATTCATAGCAAAAATGGTGCGATAAGGCTGCCTAGGTTGCATGTGAGCGCTTTTGTTATAAACGGCCTTGTTCATAGTGCTTGCGGTGGGTGTGTATCTGCAAGCTCCTGCTGTGGCACAATGGCGAGAATGTTGTTGTGGGAGCGGCAGTGCGGAGCCGCTGAGGTGGCGCGTCGGGAGGCGCAGGCTGTCAATGGTCTACGGAGGCGGAGGAGGCCGTTGTTGCCTTGGAAGCTAAGGAAGTTAGTCTCCCTGTGCTGTTAGCTAAGCATGATACTTGGCCTAAGATAGGTGAGACCTCTGCTAGTGGAGGTCTTGTGGTTGGTGAGGTGAAAGCGCGCCCTGCAAGTGTAGGTGACCCTGCCACTACATTCCTTGCGCATGAGCTCACTCGCTAGCCGGCCAATGAGCAGGTACACACGGGAGGTGGACTATCCCACATCCTACACGAAGCGCTGAACTCTTCTCCACATAGGAGGGAAACGTGCCGAGATCTTTTACGCAATGACGTACATGACAGCGTGATGTTGCGCTAGCTATGTCGAGTTGTACATGTTGCATGATGTTGATAGCAAGTGCAATCGCAGATGCTCCAAGACTTGAGGCACCGTCTCTCGTGACCTTGCGACATGATTGCAAGGCGCTGATTGCCGTTGCAACCAAGTACCAAGAACATGGTTCCCCAACTGCTCATTGCCATGTGCACCAGAGTGTCGCTCCTATAAGGTGACCGCTATATCTCAAGGGTGGGACCCCAACCTACCAGCATAGGAAGCTCGTGGGCTACCCGAGCAATGCCCCAAGTGCAGGCGCTATAGGTGCTTAACGCGCTGCATGGTTCTCTAGGAGGCCGACGTTGTCTGACAGTGTGGTCCCTGGGCCGATCAAGAGCCCCCCTGTGTGGACGCACTACATGCCGCGAAAAGAGTTGCGGATGCTGGCAACTAGGAACCACTACACAATGCTTATAGTGTAGCAGCAATAGTGCCATCCATAGTCGTACTGTGATGTGTATACTTGAGTAGCATCATGTATGCCAGTGTTTACTGTGCTCGCATATACACCCACTCATGCGATGCTATATATGGCATCGTGCGCGCATAACAACAGCTGCTGCATGGCCTTCCTCTTGTAGTGGTGACAACCTCCCTAGCTGCGTGCCATAGTGATACCCTCCTAGTTGTGTGCTCAGTGTGGCATGTACGTCATCACGTGCGCATGGCAATGAGTGCTCATGGCATGACATACACCTCCTCTGCAACTTAAAGCTCAAAAGTGCTTCGCTCCATCTTGCAATATGCCGCCCCTATTACCCTCAAACTCAATCTTAGCACGAGCAGCAGCCTTCATCGAGAACAGACTCGCAGCAACTTAAGGCACCAAATGAAACTTTTTCGAGCTGCACTTGCCTTGTTGACCCCCCAATTTGGCAATTAAGAATAACATTGCCCCGACCACTAGCAGCCATCACGTTTCCCATCATTGCATACTCAACGGACATGGGCTTGTCCAGGGTTCAGAAGATGACAGAGACAGACTTGTTAACAGTTACACGAGAAGTAGCACACAATTCTTAAGCACGGATCAAGATAGGAGTTGAAGCACAGGTAGAAGCAGCTACAATTTTAGTTTTGTTTTATTTTTGCCCTTTTTCTGGCTTGCCATGCTTCTTTTAACATTTCTCCACATCATACCCAAGCTTGCCATAGCGGTTGCACTTGCGTTGCTTTTTCTATTAACCAACCTGGCCTGAGAACCGCTCTAGCCCAATAACCGGAGCTTGAATTGGGGCTAGAGCTGTAACCATGCTTAAAACAGCAAAAGCAACTGCATCTAAAGCCTCTTTTGTGAGCCTTTAATTGACTTCAAGTAGCCTTGGCATCACCTCATTTAATGTGGGGATCAGTGGCAGGACCTTCCAACACCGTGACCAAGGTGTCAAACGCAGGCAAGTCTGAAAGTTCATAAAGTACAGCTTAAACAAGCTCAGCTTTTGCAACCGGCAGCCCACGCCCGTAAGGTCCTTCCAAAGCTCTCTTGCCCTTGCAAAGCACTTGGTAGCAGGCTTCCTCGAGTCGTTCCTCAAATTGTTTACATAATGCTTCAGCTGAACACGCCTGGCATTTTTCTTCGCTTTGAAAGACTTAGAAGAATCAAAGTCACAACTTCTCCCAAGCCTCTCTAGCAGTGCAGCAAGCATGTAATGTCAAACGGAACTCCCTTACTTGTAAAACAACAATTGCAAGTGCTTTCTTAAAGTTTTGCTTATAAACAGTGCTCCACCTTGTAGGTATGGGGTCAACCTCCTCCGGGGTCACAAATTACCACAAGCTCTTGTGCCCGTTCGACCACTTCATGCTACTGCTGCAGGTGTTGTAGTTATCATCTCCCAGCGGCTCAAGCACCGCCTTGTTGTAGCTGGTCGCCATAGTACAACCCCTCAAGGAGAATAGGCCAATTAAGCCAAAGATTAGCAATTTAGGCTCCCAGACCTCCACAGTCTCGCCATAAATAGCAGAGTCGTAAACCTTTGCTACAGTAGTGCACACTTCCTCCAAGATGTCTATATAAACTCTTAACCCAACATATGTGGGCCTTAACCTTTTAAGATGCAAGCTTTTTAGGGGTAGACACACAACATGACAACCTCAAACCGTCTGTGCAAGCAAAAAAGAGCAAACGACACCATGTCAGTTTAGATTATTTATAAGTTTGCACCTCAAAATATGTGGGAAAAGCGCTGAAGCAGGAGCTGCAACATGCGCAACCTCTGAAATGTACGAAAGAGGTGGTTGAAGCTGATGAAGAGGCGATAGAGATGGAGAGGGAAGCCCATCTACCTAGGAGCAGAGATAAGCGTCCACTTGCTGTACCCAGCTATGAACGCGTTAGCATGCGGCGAAATGTCGCAGAAGTATGCAATGAGCGAGAATGAAGACGCGTCAATGGCAAGTTGCCTGGTTGCTAGGTGACAGGAGCGAAATTAGTCATTCCGGGTGGAAGAGTTGCTCAGGTGTTGGGGCTGCAAGACATTCATCTCCTAGCTCTTATTGCTCCATATGATCAAGACTGCCTCCTTCGCTAGTCTTCATCAGTGACCATCTAAATGTTAGGGCAGCGGGGAGGAAAAAACTCTTATATGTCGCACTGCTTTGTCATTGACGCCATTGGATACGACATGTTTCTGGGTTAAAAGGCACTTTTGCCAGTGGGTGGAGGCTTAGACAACTGCATTTGAAAAAAAATCTTTTGGCCAGAGTTGAAGGATGACCAAGGCATAAAAAGTTGGCCTACTTTCTCCTGACAATGCTCAAGAATGTCATGAGTTGGGACACAAGGATGGCAACATCTTGCTAAATTAAGGTGGCATGTTACACAAAGTTGCCATCCACTTAAGATGTTTGAGAGCAATGTGAATAGGAAGCTCACACACGCCTTCAGCAACAGATCTGAGTTAATGACATCAGTAGCATTTACGGAGGAGCAACTACTTGGGTAGAGCTTGTTTAACAGAAGCTTTTCGCACGACGCTTTGAAGCGTTGCGCAAGGTGGAAGGGGAATGGGTGAAAGTAGTGCACGCAAGACCACCTGCAAAGAGATCTGAGGGGGTGTCGTTGCAACAGCTACCCCTCGATCCTGCAGCTATCCATTAGAATGTACCCAAAGAAGGTTTTTGTCTAGCAGACATCTTTGCTGGATCGATAAGTAGATTAGCTGCATTAAATGCCGGCATTAAAGTACGACAATACTTATACAAGGATCCAAACCTTGTGGCTCAGCAAAGTGTGGCACATCATGCCACCATTGTATTGCAAAAGTATCCGCAAATTCTGCCACGCAGCGCGTTGCGAGACAGTAAAAAGGCACTGTCTTCTGACATACGATTGGTTACAGTAGCGCACCTGTTTGCTGCATGGCAGATTGACATGGTGGTTGCCGGGTGGGATGTCAAGGGGATTGCAGAGCAAAAGCAGAACTTGGAAAAGGGCTGAAAGACTCACATTTTGAACTATTTTCGGAAATTCCCAGTCCTACATGTAACAATGCTCGTGCTCACAGCACACAAGTCATACAACACATGTGTGCAGCTGAGCACAGTCTTCACACCGGAACCTTGTCTTCTCCCGCACACGCACACACGCATCGAGCACGCACACGCATGCGAACACTACTACTTCCCACACCAAGCAAGAACGAAGCCGTGTACCTTGGATCACGCCTCTCTCAAGCGTACACCAGCATACTCACAGCAAAAAACAAGAGCTGGATGTATTACACAGGGTTTCTATTTATACAAGCACAACAACTAAGCAGCCTAGTAATCAGGCATTTTGACAATGATTTACCAAATCTAAAGAACCTGTATAAGTGCAGACTGCTACCCCGCGCCTTGGAGTACATTTCACGCGGCAGCTGACTGGGCAGTCCGCGTTACAAGGTACTGCGCAGCGGTAGACTGACTATGTCCGCGTCACATACATACCGTGCAGTCTGGTCAGCTGCGTCACCGCTGCCTCTGTAGGTTGCGTCGCAGGCAGGCAGCTGCCGGGCTGGTTGCAGGCGAAGTCGCACGCGGCAGCAGAGCACCGCCTGTAAAGCTTGTAAAAGCTCTATATAAATCTTTAATAAAGCCTAAAAAAAAGGCAAAACACATACTGTACATGTAGTAAATTACGGAAAAAGGTCCAAGCTGTTACACCCCTTCCCCCCTGCGGGAGCTTTGTCCTTAAAGCTTACGAGTGCCTCTTCTGGTCTTGTACTCTTGCAAAATTTGTTTGGCATTCGTGAAGCTAAAAAATAGCTCTCCTCGGGTTCGTACATTGCCTCGTGCATCGGATAGCCGCGCCACTTCACCAAGTACTTGCGCACACCTCCCACCATCTTGTCCTTAATGATTGCCTCCACTTCCCACTCAGCTTGGTCCTCACCAACCAGCATCGGAGGTGGACGAGGTGGCGGCTCCCGCTTGTAAGCTTTAAGAAGCGAGACATGAAAAACGAGGTGCACGCGCATGGTATCGGGCAGCTCCAGCTTGTAGGCTACCTCCGAGATGACCTTGATCACTTTGAAAGCTCCCAACCATCGCTCACTTAGCTTGCGCACATCCGTGACCAGCTGCACATGCTTGGTAGAGAGCATCACACAATCACTATTCAAAGAGACAACATGCTTGCGATGCGCATCGGCGTATTCCTTTTGCCAGTTTTGTGCCACAACTAGAGCCTCACGAGCTGCCTTGCTAATGGCCGCACACCTCTTGAGAAAGCCATCCACGGCCTCCACATCTAAATATTGCATGCTAGGCGCCCACGGCGTCAACGGATGTTGCCCATAGTTCATGAGAAAAGGTGTCACACCCGTGCTTGCACTTTTGTGGTTGTTGATGGTAAACTCAGTCAGCTCCAGCATGTCTCCCCAATTGTCTTGTCGGCTATTCACATATAGCACCGTAGCATGTCCTCGACCACACGGCTAGTGCGTTCCTTTTAGCCGTCCGTCTCAGGGAGGTATGCGGTGCTGAACTTTAAAGTCGTGCCCAAAGCTGAATGGAGAGCCTTCCAGAAGTTTCCTGTGAACCGCGGGTCCCTATCACTCACCATACTCGGGAGGCCATGAGAGCGCACCATATGCTTGATGAACAACTTGGCAGCCTTGGGAGCCGTGCACGTCTCCATACATGGCGCCAACCGCACCATTTTGCTGGTCTTATCCACAAACACCAAGATAGCATCATGTCCTTCATGTGTTCGTGGCAGCCCCGTGATGAAGACGAGAGTAACTTGCTCCCACGTCGTCAAAGATATCGGCAATGGTTGGAGCCCGTTGACGCATTGGTTGCTCGCCTTCACCCTTTGACAAGTGTCGCACATTGCCACATAATCCTTAACATCACGATGCATCTCCAACCAGAGAAATCGCTATTTCAACAAGGCTAGCGTCCGCTCCAGCCCTTGATGATCAGCCATTGGCGCGTCGTGTGTTTCCTTCATCAATCCCACGCGCATGTACGCAATGATGGGTATGTACATGCGATCTCCGTGCCATAGCAGCCCGTCCTCCCATGCCCAAAGGTCGCCATGATCAGTTCCATTCTCGAGCGCTTCAATAGCCTTCTTACCAACAGCGTCCTCGTGCAACAAGGCTCGGATCTGCTTCAACC
>RHPI01001960.1:0-16628 GCA_009103225.1 Chlorokybus atmophyticus
TTTTGGAATGAATGGCTGGGCCGTTATCGGCATGACTGCTGGTCCACCGAGGTCGACACACCAGGAGCTGTGCCGTCAACGGCACAACTGCTGCTGCTGCTGTGCCGACGTCGGCAGCAGTGCTACTGTGCCGAAGTCGGCAGAAGCGCTGCTGTGCCGAAGTCGGCAGAAGTGCTATTGTGCCAAAAACGGCAGGATCGTTGCTGTGCCGAAGACGGCAGAAGCGCTGCTGTGCCGAAGACGGTGGGGTCGCAGCTGTGCCGAAGACGGCAGAAGCGCTGCTGTGCCGAAGACGTTAGAAGTACTGCTGTGCCGAGGTCGGCCCAACGCAGTTTGCCCCGTCAGCGGCAGTAACCAGCTTGTGCCGGCTGACAGATGGTGACTTACGATCCTCTGCCGGCACAAAGCGACTTGTGCCGTCTTGGGAGAAGAACTGCTCGCAGAACTCGAAGGCAGGTGCCGCTGACGGCACAACTGGCTTGTGCCGAGAACGGATTCTGCTGCAGGCGCCGTGTGTTATCAAAGGCTATAATGCTTATTATACCTTAAATAAGTCCTTATGGGTGTAGAACCGCTTATTCAAACCTATTTGATGTCACATTTGATAAAATGTGATCACTATCTCGCTAGGTACCTTACAATAGGTATCTTTCGATAGGTACCTTATCGATAGGTACCTTATGTGAGCTATGAATGGCTCATGCTAGATTTCCTAACCACCCTATCTGTAGGGTCGATGTCTAGTTGTGAGCTAATTAGTGAGAGGTGTATATTTGATATACTTTTGATATAAAAGGTCACATCAAACTGATGCGAGGGGACTTTTAATTCTCTGCTCAGTGGCTGCCACGCCGCTAAAAGGCTTGTCATAGGCGGTGTGGGTGTTGGGGTAGAGGATTGAAGGGGCATCACCGGCAACGGTGGTGCTGTTACATTGGTATCGGAGCTTGGTTCTGCCGGTGGCCGACCATGACGAACCCCTGGGATAATTCCTCAGCTGAGATGGCAGCTGCCGAGGACGTCAGCGTTTTTAAGTGGGGGGGAGTGTCACGGGAAGGTACATTCAATTACCACAAATCGACCATAGAAGCACCAAGTCTTTTGTGGTCGAGTGGGCTGTTACATTGGTACCCATGAGCTGGGGGGGTGACATGAGGACTTATAGTCAGCGACGACTTGCTTCCGGCCAATTGGAAGGCGGCGGCGGCACCCTCACATCGTCCACGTGCTCTCAAGTTCAAGTTTGCTTCCCTGCGCTACCTACACATCTCAGAAGCCATCACAGAGGCGGCGTGGGAGGTATTCCCCGTACACAGCATGCTCGCTTGCCAGTGCACGTGTGTGGGGGAATTTCATTTCATTTTCATGCACACATTAGTGACTGCTTGTCAACTGCTTGCTTACTTGCTTTCCAGTTGCTTGCCAATGCATGTGTGTGCGTGGCTTGCACATCATGTAATGATTGCCACCTGCTTCCCTGTTGCTTGCCTGTTTGCACAGCTGCTTGCCAGTGCATGCGTGTCATACATCACTGTTTGTCATTGTGCTTGCCAGTGCATGTCACAGTTGGTCACTGTACGGCTTGCCTGTTGCATGCCTGTGACGTGCCTGTGACCTGCCAGCTGCTTTTCTGGGTCGCTCGACCCGGGTCCGCAAGTTTCGAACCAAGCTGCTTCCAAGCCCTCCCCCTCTGGCTTCGGCCTGGAGATCGGGACTTGGTTAGGACAGTTTTGGAGAAGTTCTATAGCTAGAACATTTTGTTCTCAAACTATTAATCTAAAACCCTCTCCCTCTGGCTTCGGCCTGGAGATTGGGACTTGGTTGAGGACAACACAGGGTTGGGACCTTCTGGTCCCATTCAGACTTGTACAGTTTGGTGACACTTCAGATCAAGCCTTTCCTTGTTTTTGGACTGATTTGGAGTCTGTCTAGGACTTGAGCAACTAGGGGTCATTTTTATCCTCTCGTTGAACCTGGTCCATTGGTGAGGTTCTCACCATCCCATTTTGCCTGTTTTTGCAGACAAATGGAAGAGAACTCGGTGCCCACCTCGAAGGGGGAAAGCTCGCAAAAAAAGCAATTATCCCGTAAGGAGGAGTTTCCTTCCATGGAGGATATCGCCAATCCGGATGATGCACTTGATGAGTCTCATGCTGCTAAGGCTGTGGATTCGGTGGAACCAGACAGTCCACCTCCACAAGCAGGTCCTGAAATCTCAAGTCGCTTGACGAAACAGGAGCTAATGGACCACTTTCTTGGCACACATATGATGAGGAGCCTCGTGAGGCGATTGTCTCGCTCATTAACTTCCTCTTTCAAGTGGCGGAAACGATCTTAAAGCTCACCTTTATGGGGCAAGATTGGGAGGGATCAATGGGTGAAGGCAAACGTGTTTTAAACACGATCGAGCGCCTTTAACGCTCTGACAGCGGTTTACCTGTTCAAGCGCTCGCTCGTCCTGCCGAGTTTGTTCCCAACAAGCAAGCGGCAACTTTCGACTGGCTCATGAAGCTGAGACACTATGTCTACTCCCTTCACATTTTTAAAGAGGGGAAGTTGCTTTTAGCTGAGTTGCTGATTCTAAATGTTGCTATGGCAGAGTAGTACCGCCGTAAGCAACGTGATACGAATCTTTGGCGGGAAGTAAATCAATTGTGCTCTTTCATGGAGCAGCGCTATAGCGGCGCAGATCCCGCCCAGGTTGCTCGCAATCAGCTGCACAATGTGCATCAAAACGGGCGCCGAGTTCAGCTGTACATCCAGTCTTTGATCAGCAAGATCAATGCTAGCAAACTGCCCATCAGTAATGCTGATCAGCTGGATATGTTCAGGCGTGGCTTAAACACAAATTTCGTGCAGCATGTGGCCGTCAACCCCGCGAGTTTGCCAGAGTGGGCCTTGATGGATTTGCCAATGCTGATGCGGATGGTTGCTGCTGTGGACAGTGTGAAGCGCTCGCATGCCAACATGCAAACCACAGCCAAAGAGGCAGCCCCGGCTTCAGCTGCAAAGCGCCTGGCCACTGACAACTTCTGCCAGAAGACAGATCATGAGGAGGCCAAGTGCTATGCCAAGCAAATCGCACAAAAGGCTAAGCAACAGAAGGTCAAGAAATAGCAATTGTCCGTGGTTGGTAGCTTAGTCGAGCAGCACGACGTTAAAACTCTATACATTTTGATAAAGTTTCCTCTGTTTGCAATGTATCAAAAGTGTGGACTGATGTGAGCACACCAACCGTGTTAGCAAACACAACTGGTTGTGTTTTAATCAATGTTCCATTCTCTGAGTTAGTAACTGCTGTTAAGCACTTACACAAGTTGCAACTACAACATGATATCAATGCATGCGTAGTTATCCCTTGATATCATGGCCCGTGGTTGCGGTGGTTGAAAGGGGGAGAAGTGATTATGCAACTCTCACGCAAAGATACAGGAACATCACCATTACAGGTGATCTTTATCAAGCCTGCTACCAATCACGGCACCGACATTAGCTACATTTGATGGTCACTTAGTGCCACTCAAATGGAGATTTGAGAGTCAACTTATAGGCACACCATGTATAGCATTGATTAATACTGATGCAAACCATAACTTTGTTGAACATGCTTGGGTGAAACGTAATAACATACCTTTCACACCAGTCACGTCGTATGTGCGTGCTGATGGTTCCACCCTCAATGCAATCGGGGAGGTGAAGGGGCGTTGTTATTAATAGCCACAAGACTCAACTGAATTTCATCGTGGTGGATATAGGTATCCCCGGGGTGGATGTTGTTTTGGGTGAACAGTGGCACACCGAAGCAGGTTTGCAATTGGACTCTCGAGCAAATACGTGCACCCTTCGTAAGGGTAAACGGAAAAATAGCTAAAAGAGTTAGAGTTATTAGACAAAGGCTTGATAACAAAGAGCATGTCTCCTTTTAGAGCACCAATTTTGTTTATGCCCAAAAAGAATGGCAAGCTACGCATGTGTGTTGGTTACCGTGCGTTGAACAAGGTAACTGTGAAAACAGATACCCTTTGCCTCGGATTGATGATTTGTTTGATAAGCTGTTAGGTGCAACAGTGTTCAGCACACTGGATCTGACCAGTGGTTATCAAATCAAAATCCACCCGTCGGATATATAGAGTACTGCGATTCGCACCCCAATAGATCACTTTAAGTATAAAGTATTACCATTTAAATTTAACAAATGCACCAGCTACATTTCAGGCAGCCTTGAACGCGGTATTTGCTGATGAATTGTACAAGTTTGTACTGGTATATCTTGACGACATTCTTGTGTTCAGTAAAACCCGGGAGGAACGCCACAGGCATGTGGAATTGGTTCAAGCTAAGTTACGCGAACACAAATTCTATGCCAACCTGTCCAAATGCAACTTTGCAAAAGATGAACTACCCTTTTTAAGGCATGTGATTAGCAGAGAAGGATTGAACCCAGACCCTCAAAAGGTGTGTGCGGTGAAGGATTGGCCACCACTAAAGGATGTACATCAGTTACGTGCTTTCTTGGGGCTAGCCAATTATTTTCGCAAGTTCATGCGAGCATATTCTAGCATGGCAAATCCTTTAACATCTTTATTGAGAAAGAATGTTAAATTTGTGTAGACGGAGGCACACGAGGTTGCTTTTACACGCATTAAAGATGCATTAACACAAGCCCATGTGTTAGCCTTCGTTGATCACACCAAGCCTTTTGTGGTGATCAGTGATGCTTCTACCATTGGGTGTGGGGCAGTCCTTCTACAGGATGACGGACCATGTGCATATGAAAGCGAAAAGTTCATTCCTGCTGAACGTAATTACACAACCACTGAGCAGGAATTGCTTGGGGTGGTGCGCGCGCTGCGCACATGGCGTTGCTACTTGGAAGGTGTGGAGTTTTTAGTGATTACTGATCACAACCCGCGCACATCTTTCATACGCAACAGAACGTGTCGAGGCGGCAAGCTGGGTGGAATGAATTCATTTCTCGTTTCACGTTCACTTGACAATACCGTCCGGGTCGCACCAATGTGGCGGAGCCACTAAGTTGTAGCCCTGCTCTTTTGGCACTTACGCGCTCTTGAAGTACGCGTAATGTGCAACAGCCTGAAGATCCTTTCCTAAAGGAAGTGTCCACAGGTTATAACTCAGATGATTGGTTTAGCAGTCAAACCAACTTGCAACAGCTTGCTCCTGTTAGCAATCTGTGGTATAAGGGGAGCAGTTGGCATTTCCTAACTCGGGCGACTTGCATAAGCAATGCTTACAATCAGTGCATGACCCGCCGTATGCTGGACATTTGGGGAAACACAAAATACTCAAAGCTGCGCAATAGTTATACTGGTGGCCGTCAAAGTCAGCTGATGTGGATCAATATGTTCGCACATGTGACGTGTGTCAACGTAATAAGCCACTACGAAAAAACAAGCAGGATTGCTTAAACCATTGGCAATCCCAGAGCAAAAGTGGGATAGTGCCAGTATGAATTTGATTACTGACCTACCGGAAACAGCAGCCATATACACTGCTTTTGTGGTTTTGGTCGACCGTTTGACCAAAATGATGCATTTTGCCCCGTGTTGCACAACTGTAAGTGCACGGGACTTAGCACATTTATTTGTGTCCACGGTCTTTCGAGTTCACGGTGTACCGCGTGAGCTTGTCACAGATTGTGATCCTCGATTTGTCTCCAAGTTTTTGGAGAGAAGTCTGTGAATTGTTGGGGGTAAAACAAAGAATGTCGATTGCTTTCCACCCGCAAACGAACGGGCAACCCGAACGATCAAACCAAGTATTGAAAGAAATGCTTCGCCACTATGTGGCTCCTGATCATTTTGATTGGACAGGTACTTGCCAATGGCAGAGTTCGCCGTGAACAATGCGTGGCAGGAAAGTGTAAAGGAAACCCCATTCTTCTTGAGTTATGGGATTCACTCGAACACACCGGCGTCATTGCGCGTACCTCGCAATGCTCTAACCGTACCAGCGGCAGCGAAGTTTGCCACTGCTATGCAGGAACATTTGGCTCGAGCCAAGCTATGTCAGTAAAAAGCACAAGACAGGCAAAAAGCTTATGCTAATACACATCGAAAAATGGCCAATCTCGATGTCGGCGATAAAGTTTTGCTAAACGCAAAAAACATAATCGTCAAAGGTACGGGTGCCCGCAAATTGCTGCCCCGATGGTTAGGTCCGTTCTCTATCATTGATAAAGTTGGTACGCACGCTTATCGACTGCAATTTCCCCCAAGTGTGCGTATACACAATGTGTTCCATATGGAACTTGTTGAAACCTTACCGCTCAGACGGTATACACAGCCTCCACCACCGCCAGTTGAGGTGGACAGCGAAACCGAATACGAGGTGGAAGCTTTATTGAACCATAAGTTAAATAGTCGAGGACCCGCAACTTGCTATTTGGTGAATTGGAAAGGGTATGGCCCAGAACATAACAGTTGGGAGCCCGACATGCATCTTACGCACTGCCGCGAGTTGCGTCGAGCTTACTGGGATTCACGTTCTGTCCCGTAAAATGTGGGCTTGGTGTAATGACAAATGGCAATGCAGTTTAATTACCACCCTGTCATTTCCTGCTATCTCACCGGTTACAATTACTCGAAATCAAGACTGATCAACTTGAGTTCAACGAGGATGAAAACCTAAGTGGGGGGGAATGTAACGGGAGCAATAATAATGGGGGTACTACTGTTGAGAAGCAAGCATGCAAGTGAAAAGGGCAAGCAATGACACACAGGAGAAGGCAACACACTTCCCGATTTATTATCAACAGACCGCGGGGTTATATACCCGCCAGTCAGTACACAGTTTGTACACACTGCTGGTCTACATGCAACAGCGTCCGATATACTGAACCATATCCTACGCTGTAAGATGTGCCACGTAGCTAACTTGATAAGCTTTGTAACAAGCTATGCCACGTCCTATAAGACTGAGTATCCTAGGAGATATGACGATTCTCCTAGGACCCTTCTCTGCAGTCCGCGCCAGGACCTTCATGTCCGGAGTCTTCGAGGTCCTCCCATCGAGGTCCCTTCTCTTCTCTCTTGTATGCAGGGCAGGCTGACCGGATGTAGGAATATCTTCAACACTCCCACGCGGGCAGCTTGGCCTCCAACGCTTGGTCTTCTTTCACCTAAGCACATATGCCGAGTCCCTTGCAACATGCCTTGAACTTCAGCGGTGACAGTGGCTTCGTCATGAAGTCCGCGAGCATGTCTTCCGTATTGCAATATTGGAACTCAACCTCCTTGCGTGTGACTCTGTCTCGCACAAAGTGATGCATGACATCAATGTGCTTTGTCCTTGTCGAGGTGATGGGGTGCTTCAGCAACTTAATGGCGCCTTGGTTGTCGCAGTTGATCGTGATGCACGCCATTGGGTGCTCCAGATCTGCCATCAGCTTGCGAAGCCATAACGCCTCCTTTACTGCAGCCGATGCTGCCATGTACTCCGCTTCCAAAGTGGATGCTGCTGTTGTAGGTTGCAGCCTACTGTTCCAGCTCACCACGCCTCCATTCAACTTAAATACGTAAGCCGTAGTGGACCTCCTGCTGTCGAGGTCGCCTGCAAAGTCTGCGTCGCAGTAGCCCTCCATCTCTGTGCTCCCGCAACCAAACTTTATGCCAACACCTGTGCTTCCAGCCACGTAGCGCAACACTCCCTTCGCGGCACGCCAATGCTCCATGCTTGGTGCTGACATGTAGCGCGCAAGCACTCCAACATAGGGGTACTGAGCCTTGTCGAGTATCTCCTCATCCTTTGCTTTGACGAGGTTGATGCCGAGTGCCAATGGAGTAGACTTGGTCTTTGCTTCATTGAGTCCAAACTTTGTGACAAGTCGTTTCACCATCTGCTCTTGGCTGATCTTGATTGTGCGTGCTGCTCTGTCACGCTCTATCACCATGCCAAGAAATAACTTGACCTCTCCAAGATCGCGCACTGCGAATGCTTGCTGTAGTCCGTTCTTTGTCTCCTTCAGGTCTTCAATTCGCTTGGCCGTGACAATGATGTCGTCCACATACACGAGCAAGTAAACCTTCTTTTCTTCATGGATGAAGAGCCCCGGATCCGCTGAGGATGCTTTGTAGCCGAGTTTCTCCAACTCTTTCGTGAGGCGAATGTGCCACACACGTGGTGCTTGTCGCAGCCCATACAAAGCCTTGATCAACTTGCAAGCTATGCCTGGCTCCCCTTCTGCGTAGCCTGGTGGTTGCTTTGTGTAGATCTCTTCCTCCAGCTCTCCGTAAAGGAAAGTAGTCTTCACATCAAGGTGGTGACACTCGAGGTCTTCAGCAGCAACCATGGCGATCAATGTGCGGAAGGTTGCATGCTTACTTGCAGGTGCAAACACTTCATTAAAATCCACACCTTCTTGTTGCAAAAATCCCTTTGCCACCAACCTTGCCTTGTAGCGCTCGATGTTGCCTTGACCATCACGCTTCACCTTGAACACCCACTTGACCGGAATGGGCTTCACACCTTGCGGGGGCTTCTCCAACACCCATGTGTTGTTGGCATGGAGTGATGCAATCTCATCATCCATAGCTCGCTGCCATTGTTCTGCATCTGGTGCTCGCAATGCCTCCTCGTAGGTGCTTGGTTCTTCACTCTCGTCATTGTGCACACTAGCGATGTGTGCCTTGTAGAAGTCAGGTGCTTGTCTTTCCCTCACTGGGTAGCGTCGAGCTTGCTCCTGCTGCTTCTGCTTCTCGCCTGCTTCAGATGAGCCCTGCTCTTTATTGATGACTGATGCCTCGCCTTCAACCTCTTCTCTGCTTGAAAGCTCTTCAGGTTGTGCTTTGTCATCTTCATCTTGAGGGTAGAAACCTTCTTCAGCTTCAACTTGTGATGAGCCTTCGTGGAACACGACTTCTCTGCTCACCACAATCTTGCGCGTGTCCTCCAGTAGGACCTTGTACGCCTTTGAGCCTGGTTCGTAGCCAACGAAGATGCCCTTCTTGCTGACCGGCTCCAACTTGTGTCGCAATTGACTTGGCACAAGTGCATATGCCACACATCCGAACACACGCATGCCACTCACATCTGGCGCTTCACCGTAAAAGAGCTCCCACGGAGTCTTTTGCTCAGAGCTTATCGGTGAACGGTTGCGGATGTAGTTGGCAGTGAGAACGGCCTCTTTCCACAGACTGTCCTCTAACTTGGTGTCATTGAGCATGGCTCGAACACGCTCCAACAACGTTCGGTTGAGACGTTCAGCTGCTCCATTCTGCTGCGGTGTGTATGGTGCTATTGTCTCATGCCGTATGCCTTTGCTGGCGATGAACTCTTTGAGCTGGGCGTTAATGTACTCCCATCCTCGATCACTTCTCATTGCTTTCATCTTCTTGCCCGATTGAATCTCAAGCAATGCAATGACTGTACGCACAGCTCCAGCGACTTCTGACTTTTGAATCAAAGGGAAGACGATGGAAAGCTTGCTGTAGTCGTCGAGGAATGTTGCAAAGTACCTTACCCCTCCTTTCGCCACAATGCGCATAGGCCCGCAAACGTCCATGTGCACAAGCTCGCAGGGATGTTTGCTACTTGAAGAAGATGATGAGAACGGCATGCGATGCTGCTTGGCCAACACACAGGGTTTACAGAGCGTAGTTGAAGACGCTTGAAAATCTTCCTTGCTCCCAGTAATGCCCTTCACCATGTCTTCAGCGACCAGGCGTGTGAGGTTGCGTTAGCCCGAATGCCTGGACCTTCGATGCCAAAGCTCAGCCGTCTCCTTCTCCTTCACAATCATGGCCTTGCTGCCATGAGTCTGCTCCACAATGTAGAGCCCTCCTCGTTGGGTGCCGACCATGTACTCGACCCCATCCATGCGTACGGAGCAGCGTCCCTCCCGGATCACTATCTCAGCTCCCACGCGCTCAGCAACTCTCATAGAAAACAAGCTTGCAGCAGCTCCAGGTACGTGCAATACTTCACGCAGTACCACCTCTCTCTCACCATCACTAATCTTGCATTGAAGCCTCACTTCACCAACTCCTATTGCTTCCAACCCGTGACCACTAAAGCCTTCCACCTTCCTTGTGGTTAACATCTTCCTGTAGTTCTCCATCACCTCCTTGTGCGGTGTGAGATGCTGGTCACAGCCTGAGTCAAATGCCCATGATGTTGTATCAAACTTTCTTGAGGCAGTAAATGCAACACCCTTTTCTTTGCGTTGAGCGTTGCTATTGGTGCCTGCTTCAGATTGCTCTCGTTGGCGCTTACGACAATCCTTTGAGATATGTCCTTTAATACCACAATAGTGGCATGTGAGATTCTTGAACTTTGAGTTGCTGCCTTTCGCCTTGTTCTTGTCTTCGTAGTTGCTTAATTTCTTGTATTTGTCTCGTGCGTAGAAGGCCACAGAGTCCGCTTGCTCTTCCTTCTTTGAGACGCGTTGCTCCACAGTGAGCAACTTGGGTAGCATCTCGTCTAGGGTTAGCTCCGATGACGATGTCTCGAGCAGAGTAGCGACAACTTCGTACTCTAATGGCAGTCCTGCAACAATCGCCAATACGACCTCCGTCTCTTCCATCTTGTGGCCGACGTTGATGAGGTCCGCCCACAGCTCTCTCGCACGTGCAACATATTTTGTGACCGGCTCGGCCGTCTCTTTACTGAAGCGCGCTTAGCTGCTTGCGTAATTGTATCTTTCAGGCGTTGTTCTTGGCTTGAAATATGGCTGCAAGCTTCTCCCAAGCTTGTCTGCCATCTTCACATGCTGTGAGCATGGGAAAGTGATGTGGCTTGCAGTTAAGCACCATCAAGGAATGTGCTTCAATTGAGTGTTCAAGCCAGATGCTTTCTTCTCCTGCTCTTGGTGCAGATGCCTTCGGGTCAACATACTTCCACATCTTCTTGTGGATAAGTAGTGCCTTCATTTCTACGCACCAAGTGCTGAAGTTGTTTATGTTCAGCTTTGTGATCAGCCCTTTATCGTAGCTTACCTCCATCTTTGCCGCGCCTGCTTTCTTCTTGCAGTTAGCACTTGAGACTTGCTTTGATAATCTTCCCGTGTTGTGACTTGAGTGACTTTGTTGACTTCAGTAACTTTAATCTACACTTCACTCTTGAGCGACGTCAATGACTTCGGTGTTGAATGACTTCGGTCTTCACTTCACTCTTCATCGCCTTCAGTCGTGAGTAACTTCGGACTTCTCTTCACTCTTCAGTCTTGAGTAACTTCGAGCTTCTCTTCAATACACTTTGTCACTTTTCTTCACTTCGCTTTCTTTCTCTTTCTCACACTCTTCACGCGTAGTGTGGGCCCATAACCTATTGAGAAGCAAGCATGCAAGTGAAGAGGGCAAGCAATGACACACAGGAGAAGGCAACACACTTCCCGATTTATTACCCACAGACCGCCGGGTTATATACCCGCCAGTCAGTACACAGTTTGTACACAGTGCTGGTCTACATGCAACAGCGTCCGATATACTGAACCATATCCTACGCTGTAAGATGTGCCACGTAGCTAACTTGATAAGCTTTGTAACAAGCTATACCACGTCCTATAAGACTGAGTATCCTAGGAGATATGACGATTCTTCTAGGACCCTTCTCTGCAATCCGCGCCAGGACCTTCATGTCCGGAGTCTTCGAGGTCCTCCCATCGAGGTCCCTTCTCTTCTCTCTTGTATGCAGGGCAGGCTGACCGGATGTAGGAATATCTTCAACAATTGCTATCTCAATAACACGTTCTGTATGAATAAGTATTTAAATATGCTTATCTATACCTCTTTCTACCGTTCCTCGCTTATTAAAGGCTATGATGCTTATCATAGCTTAAATAACTCCCAATGGGTGTAGATTCGCTTATTCAAGCCTATTTAATGTCACATTTGATTAAATGTGATCACTATCTCGTTAGGTACCTTACGATAGGTATTTTTCGATAGGTACCTTATCGATAGGTACCTTATCTAAGCTGTGATTGGCTCACGCTAGATTTCCTAACTACCCTATCTGAGGGGTCGATGTCTGAATGTGAGTTAATTATTAAGAGGTGTATAGTTGATATACACTTGATGTAAAAGGTCACATCAAACTGATGTGAGGGGACTTTTAATTCTGTGCTCAGTGGCGGCTACGCCGCTAAAAGGCTTGTCATAGGCGGTGTGGGTGTTGGGGTAGAGGATTGAAGGGGCATCACCGGCGACGGTGGTGCTGCTACACAAGGTGTGCACTAATCATGTTGCTCATGCTTACTCAACATAGCGCACGGTTGTCGGACATGCACTGAGGCTGTCCATGCGACTGTCAAGTCAGCCCACTGCTATGCGCATAATGTTGTAAACCATACTTCGGTTGTTGATAGCCCGTTTCTTTTTATAGTTGATTGACTTGGAGATTGCCATGGTCCACATGCGATTAGATACGGCGGCGCAAGAAAGTATGCACACACCGCCAATGCCTTCAGCACAATGCAATACCCCTCAACCAGGTATTCTTGCCAAGAACAAACCTCAGAAACACCTACGCAAAGATGCTGAATAAGTTTATGCCACTGCTTACAGACTTGGAGGACTCTCATGCCCAGCAATGACTGATCAATAGGGTACCGAAGATTATTTTTGGCGCTAAGGACTCAATTGTTCAGCTTGCCAAGGATCCTGCTTATAACCATCGTCAGCTGCAAAATGACCTCCACACCTTGCTCGGGCAGCGCAACCCCTCCCAGCCGGCTGACATCACGGCAGTCGATGCATTGCTGACTTCCATCGGAATGCCAGACACAGAGATATACAGCATGCACGCGATGTAATCTCTTTTCAGATGCTTACCCATCTGGGTTCGATGACAGCGAGGACAGCTACGAGGCAGATGACAGTTGCCACAAGCATGTGAAGCGCTTGTGGAAACAGCCGTGCGGAGGCCAATGCGGGCGCACGCGCAAGGAGTGCATTAACCTTCTGTACACACACATTGGTCCAAGGCTCGGTCCGTGGCTGCAAGTACCTTCTATTACATATGACAACCTTGCTGCTTGGCGAGACAAAGACACCTGGCTCGACGTGCCAGCTAACCAGCCCCCAGTGCCTCAATGGGAAGATTGGCATGGCAGCAAGTGGAGAGAGGTGTCTTCTTTTTGGGACTGCACGAAGATCATTCCTCTGCAAAACAAATGCGATTGTGGACGCTACAATTATGACATTGACATGTCCCAGCACAAGGATGGTTACCAGAAATGGCATTGCGAATGCTCTTATGACAATGAAGAGGCTGCGCAGCAGTGTACTGGAGACCCGCGCAACGTTGTGCTCATGCTGCACAGTGATGGTTTTAAGCTGCGCATTCACTACAAAACGGAGCAGCCCTGTCAGCAACATTGTTGTGCTCAACGGAGGCGAGCGCGTCAGCTCACAGACTTCTTCCATCATGCCCGTGGTATTTGTCCCAGTTGACGAGCTACTCGACGCTAACCAGAATCGTCTAAACCCGTTTATGAAGCCCATGCTGGATGAGTTGGAGGATTTGTACGCCATGGGCTTCCCTACGCACTACGGGTTGGACTCCAGCCAGGTGGACATCAAGCTCCCTCATCAATTCGCCGGTACACTTGATGCATCTGTTCACAAGACCTCGTGCGCAATGCCGTGTCATAAATGTGACTGTCGACATTGCCTGTCAACTTAATAAAAGCATTGTAATGAATCTAGCAGAGTAAGCACAATTCATTGAGAGCGTTTAAAAGACTATCGACAGCGACTGTCAACAGCGACTATCTTTGTGCATCTGTCCACTGTACGGGACAGTCCATGTTAAAAGGTCGCGGTTATTTCCTGTGCGTAGCTTCACACGTGCTGGCCATCAAGCTATGCGTCATGATGCAACGGGTTTTGCAGGTGAAAAGGCTTTCCTGAGAGCCATTCTCATGAACATAGCCGGTGACAATCCCGCTCAAAGCGAGATGGGGCAATTTAAGAATGGCGGCTTATGCGGTTGCGGGGCTTGTTGCCTGCTGGCAACTCATATCCGGTACTCTAGTGTCACCCAAAAAGCCATTCAAGATCCCAGCACTGCCAACGATGTTGTTGAAAAAACTTGGAGCAACAAGACCGATTTCCACTAGGCTAGCAGCCGCTACCACGGTCGCCATTCATTTGCCAAAAGAAACTGCAGAGGCCACTTACCTGGCCTATGAAGTTGAAAGCACATGAGATCCTAATCGCAAGAAAGAAAAAGCCAAGAAGTATGGCGTCAACAGGCTGTCGCCTTTGTGGAGGCTTTGGCGGATGTACAATTTTGACCCATGCCAGGACATGGTCTTTAATACCATGCACACGCTAGTCGAAGGACTAGCCAAGAGCTTGACAGCCTGCACTCTGATGGATGGTGGGGACGAGCAGGTCAACAAGGTCGAGATTGACAGTCGGCTAAATGTGATGAGAAACGCACGGCCCAGGGAGTTGAGGCATGGTAACCGCTGGCCACATGGCCTCAGCAGCCGCCTTGGATGGTGGAAGGCGCTGGAGCACCAGCTCTTTGTGCAGTTTGCTGTGCCTTATGTTTTTTACAAGCTGCTAAGCGAAGAAAGGAGAGACCTCGTTATGTGCCTCCACATGAAATCTCGCTTGTTTCTTGACATCTTGCGCTGCTTGGGCTGGGATTGGCCGTCTGGAGCTCGCTAACGCATTGCTTAGGTACTGGAAGGTGAACAGTGACATCTGCTTTAGCACTAACAAGAAGATTCTAGAGCACATTGCGGGAACTTGCCACCTGCTTGACAACATCCGCCGACATGGCCACCATGATGTATTCTGGTGCTACGCCTTTGAGCGTTTTGTGAAGCTGTATGTCAACACCCCATCCAAACAGCAAAGACTACGAGATCAGCTTCATGCACCGGTAGAAATGGGTTTCGAC
The DNA here is from genome assembly GCA_009103225.1 of Chlorokybus atmophyticus. Lineage (NCBI taxonomy): Eukaryota > Viridiplantae > Streptophyta > Chlorokybophyceae > Chlorokybales > Chlorokybaceae > Chlorokybus > Chlorokybus atmophyticus. The sequence continues at coordinate 14,875 of RHPI01001960.1, forward strand.
AAGTCAGGGTGGATCTTTAACTTTATTAAAGTTTCAGTGCAAAGTTTGTTAGGGATTCGCAAGATCTCTAATTAATTCATAGCTAGACCCCTATAAGTTTGAACCTGTCACAAGCGGCCATCGGTCGCTTAATGTGTACCAGATCTGTAACAACGTTGAGGACTGCGCATTACATTTGTTAACAACCACGGTCGTAACAAAGAACTGTACGAACGTGTATCACAGTATTGACCACTTCCCTGACGCCGTTGGAGACACGGTGGTTACATTACAACGCATTTAGGTCAAAACAATGGCCGGTACGAATAATTGTTGCGACCGTGATTGGTTCCGTCATTGATGCATGGATCTAGCAGTCATAAAGCTGTAACGTTGGTCGATACACCGCACTATTACAACCGCCTTAATAATTTGCCACCTGATCATCAATATATCGCCGGTCCAAGCTTGCCTGTAGGTACTTAAGTACCTACAGGCGTGGCCGCGGCCTACCTGGGACTTGCCTTAATGATGACGCAGCATACTATGACCAGTGGTCACTGACTACTCTATCAATCAATAACACACCGGCGCAACTTGCCAATGGTAGGTGACACAGGGAGTTTATGGCAACAGCCTGCCCTACAACCAACGTTGTGATTTACTACGGTTTTTGTTCACTCGCTCGGGGGGGCTTTCGAGTGAAATAGTAGGTCGAGGGCCCGAAGGGCCCCCCGAGATACGGTCATCGGGGGGTGTACGGTGTATCTTACGCCTATGATGATCGGGGTACAATAGCGACAGAATTAAGATTGTGTCACAAGGTCCGACCGGTATAAGATAAAATTCCGCTATCACCTGCTAATGTTCCGATGGCCTAACCACCGGTGATCCGGAGGAGGGTTTGCTCATTAGCAACTTCGCGAAGGTCACGTGTGTATCTTCCGTGCATGCATTTATGCGAGCAAACGTGCGTTAAAGAAATTCAGTAGGAGGAGCGAAGGTACGTTGTAGCTAACATAGGGTTATTTACGCTTTAATAGCCTTAGAATGTTCACATACTCAATTCAACGGTATGCTAAATATAATGTATATGCTACACCAAGAAGTCATTGGATTTATATGCAAGCATTAAAAGTTTTTGATTAATGTTCCACCTTTGCATAGAGCCGTGCGTTTAAGCACATTAGTGCAATGTTCATAATGTGTTGAACAATGAATGCGATCACTAAAAATTGCTCTCAACGTTTGTGGTCATATGTGAATCGTATGCAATTGAATTATTGTACATAACATATGCATGTACCCATGTGTGTAAAATGTATCTCAATTTAAATGTCACGAAGTGAAAAGTACAAGTACGTGTAATTCCGTTTATTGCACGTATACGAATGCGCATGCATGCGCATACTATGTACGTTCTACCAGGTGTTTAGGTGTGAAGATTTTGTGTGCGTGCGTGCATGTCGCTGTCCACACAGGTAGGTTGCACTGTTGTAGGGCCCTCCTTTCCTTGCCGTGCTCGCTTGCGCGGTACTGCTGTAAGCCCAAGCACACTACTTAGTGCATTGTTGTGCTGTAATTCTGATTGACTTTGCACGGCCAACTCTAGATTCCCCGTGTCTCACGACAGCTCTATTCTTACACTACTTGTGTATCCGCTTGTGTTGCCTGTGATGTGATCGCCCCACTGATGCTGCTACGGTACCTGCGTATGTATCAAGTGCATTTCAACATTGACATGAATAGATGAAGCCCCCTCCCCCCCCCCCCCC
>RHPI01001960.1:16688-28205 GCA_009103225.1 Chlorokybus atmophyticus
CCCCCCCCCCCCCCCCCCCCTTCTCTTTTCTTATGCGTGCTGCTTGTATAAAAACATGCATATGCAGGTGCACATCGCAATTTATGGTACAAGATCATTGGTCGTGTCATTACATAGCATTTACTCAAATTATGCTCTGCAGCGGAGATGGCAATCAACCATGTCACATCTGTCTTCTGGAGGCCATAGATACTTCCCTGTCACGTTTGGTGGGTAGCGATATGGGCAGCTGCTATGCTGATGCTGCCACATCATCGCCACCTCCTTGCGCGCATAATGTCTGCAGCGTTTGCAAGTTTTCTTTACATTCCTCCCACCTTTGCCTGCACCTTGAACTTGTTGCTTGCGTCGTATAGCTCCACCATCCATTTTTGCAGGAGACGCCGGGGGTGTTCGCACTACATTTGCCCAGGTACGCGTTGTGTGTGATGATGGCACCGTCTGTATACACAAATTAACTTAATGGTTGAATCACATGTTCAACTTCTACTGCAAACTTGACATGTGCACCGTGTGAGACTTCACTTCTGTACCTGAGCGGATACCCATGTTGGCTCTTGATGCGGAGCAGGTACACCTTGCGGTTCCTCCACCGCAGCTGCAAATCCATGCCAAAAAGCCTGTGCAGCAGCGAATGTGATGTTCAACTCTCTACCTGCATGCTCAGCGACCAATTCTGTTTGATACTTTCGCAAGTGACTTCTCAACTTGTAGAAAATATTTTGGTTGGTTGTAGTATCTCGCATTTGCTCAGCGACGCGCAAGTTCCATTCTCTAGCCATCTTCCCCCAATCAACCACGCCCGCATCATCAACCATATCCGTGTACATTGATAGCCACGTCTGTTTTTCTGCTGGACTTGTGATGGCACCGTCACCAAAGTGTAGTACAGTTGTATTAATATCAATGTGGACCATCAATGCAATGGTCATTGCATTGATGCTATCACATCAACACAAAACAATGCAGTGTCCACAATAGCTTCACATGTTGATGTTGAGCGTGTATGCATGTGTGAATGATTCAATGCATGTGCAATCGACATTAGTGCAACAGCGACGTAACGCTACTAATGCAACTGTGATGCAAAGGTAATGACTATTGTCGCAATACCTGCTGCATTGTCATAAATCCCGCGTGGTTATCATATGGTTGTTGTATCTGTTAAACTGATGCAGCTTTAACGTGCATAACATGTTGAAAAGACATCAGTTGCATGGGTTCAATGCTTGTTAAAGCCATGCATGCATAAATGCTGTTGTAAACATGCTGCAACCACGCGCTTTGTTGATGTTAATGTGATGTAAAACTGTTGCTGTTGTCGCATGAACATAATGTGCTGCAAATGCACGTTAACGCAGTGCTCAACCACCATGGTACCAGCACCATCTAATCAATGCAAGTGTGATGTTCTCTAGCAACAACATGACACGCAGCTGACATGAACCTCATCTGAAAACTATCACTACCACATCAACACCACATGAGTAATGTATTAACATAGCTTAGCAAAGCATCTGTTCAGTGTCAGTAACGCATTGCAGTAATGCAATCTTGTCACATATCAAGCAAATACACTATTGGGTTGCCAAGTTGCCAATTCAATGTCGATGTTGATTGATGAAAAAGTTCTCAACTCCGTCCTCAGCACTGAAATCGGGCACAATGTGCGCTACCCTCTCTATGCACCCTAGAGCTACAACATCGTACCAATCAGCTCCCTGCCTCTGTGCCCACTTGAGTCGTCTCTGACCCAGGTGCGGCACAACCCTCCCGAACTCCACATACCAGCGCACAAGTGCACACATGTGCCACTCGCGCCGTGTGTTTGCCATCAGAAAGAGCAAGCGCACTTGTCCATACCACTTCACATCGTTCCCGTTCCCGGCATCAACTCCGCGCACAACCACATCGTCGAAAACCGGGTTGTAGTAGCTGCAAAAATTGGCGCGAAGCATGGAGCAGCCACTCCGTCCTCGACTAGCGGCTGCAGCTGTAGGAGAAAGTCGCACTGAGTTGTACACATAGACCTGCTCAACACACAACATCAACATTGTAAAGCGTTTCCACACAGTAGAGATAGCGTGCACATATGTATGCACATGCACGCGCAGCCGCATGCGCACGCGCACATGCAAAAAGTCATGTATGCAAGAACCGCCACACCCACGAACAGCCACATGTGCATGTGCCAGCCAATCCCAATTACTTGTTTCATTTACATCTGCTAGTACCTTATCACCAAGAATGCATGGAAGATTGTCCCATAGTGCAGCATCTCCTCTCACGCCTCGACGGCCTTCAAGTTCCAGCAGATACCTTCTTGCTGCGAGTGGTAGATGCACGAGCTCGGGCTGCTCTTGTAAGCGTTTGATTGAAGCAACATCCGCTGGCTGCCCCTCTCTAAGCCCTTGCAAGTCGAGGACTTTGCGGCGGCTACTAATGGCATGGTCCCCTAGACCATCCGGCTGCAACACAACAAGAGCACAATGCATGCTTAGTTCACGCTGAGAGTGTACTAGTAGTCTAGACACGAGGTCATACGACAGATTGCACAAGTACCGTTTGTATGTGACGTGCTTTGTTTCGTTGCTTAGGATGTTCATGCCTTGGTCGGCTCACTGCATTCCAACTGCGTCTTACATCTCCGAGCGCCGAGCCTAAGCTTTGACGATGGACAACACGCCGGACCATCTGCGCGCATTGGAGAGCGTCTGTTAGTGTCAACATCAAAGCTATCATCATGTGTGACTCAACTGCACATACACGCACTCACGCGCATTGTTGCACACCGTGTGCACAAGGCATCGTGGGCTCGTGGACGCATGTGCATGCGGGTGCCACCCGCATGCACATGCGTCCACGAGCAGTAGAGATAATGAGAGAGTGCAGCGCAGACAGTAGAGCACCAAAAAAATGAACCTAGCAGCAACATACAGCGCATACACATGCTCTCGCGCACCAAGTTGAAATGCAACGTGTGTTGTACCTGCTGCATGACTGTACGCGCATGCTTGTTTGTTGCAGAGTACGGCTTGTGTGCCACATTCTTGTGATCTTCTTCCCAACTCTGAGCGTCGTACTCATCCAAAGGCCCCAACCGCTTGATGCACTGCTCGTAATGCTTGAGTGCATGGTACTTCACAGTGTTCCAGTTCGACAACTGGTATGGGCCAAGACGTTCTTTCGCCAGCTGGTCGAATCTGCATTCAGATGTTTAAATACGCATGCATGAGTAAATGCAAGTCAGATTACAAGCTCATACAAGCTAGTACTAATGGCTTTTGTGTATACAACCGTGACCTTATGTGCAACAAGCGCTGTGACAACACTTGGTGCGAAGCATATGAACAGACTGCAAGCAAAGCTATGACTTATGGTATATAGCAAATTAAACTTACTTTGCTCTTGCTTGTGCCAGCTTTGCGAGCGTCAAGTCTGTGTGCGGACCAGCGTGCACACCCTTTCGATTGGCAATCATGTAGAACTCGCTGAAGGCAACAAAGAGTGGAGTGACCTCATCCACCAAGTTGTCACCATGCGATACCAGAACTGCCATGTAGGTTGCGTAAGGCATCACCTGTAACAATGCACAGGCTTGAGATTGTGGCAACATCTTTCAAATGAGTATGCATGCCAACTAGCTGTCATGGAAGTTTGGCACACCTGCATGGTTGCTGCGTGCTCATTGGCGGTGACCGCAACGTCGGTTGTGAGATAACCAAAAGGAATGCGCAGAGCTGGACACTTCATTACGTCCAGCCTTGCTTCAATGGTGCGGATGGAGTCACCTGTGGGATCTGTGTGTACATGTCACTTAATGGTGCATGCTAATGTTTATTGTGACAGAAGTTGATCGACAAGCAACCTTTAAGGAGAAGCTAGACTACAGCTACCTTTATCTTTGAGGTACTCAACAAGTAATGTGGTTAGGTCTTTGTACACGCCTAGCACTGCTTGATGCATCCTTTCCAAAGTGATAGCTAGATGAGCATTACCAATGGGCAGGTTTTCGAATGCAGGTCCCACAATGAGCACTGCTAACAAAAAGTAATTTGTCAGTACATCATCTATGATCAGAACTGTTGCAATAGGCACAACACAAGCTTGCGCATCTTCACCACTTGGCTGTATGACACTTTTGACAACATCGCCTGTATGTTGCATAAAGGTTGACCAGACTGCATGGCACCAACAGCCATTGCCCATGTGTGCTTCATTGCCTCAATTGTGCGCTCCTCATGTACACTTGACAAGTCGCTCAACTCTTCTCTCGGACACATACACCAATGGCATGGATAGTTGCAGCCATTGGTGTCCTTGTGACAAAGGAGCTTGCAGCCTTCGGGCCAGTCCGTAATCCAGGATGCGAGGAAGGGATACACGAGCTGCCTTTCGCCGTTAGCATTGACCAAGACTTCACCGCTGCAACTCATCACATGCTTATCAACATAACGTTCAAGCAGGCCTGCAATGCAACACGTCTCATCGCAAGACTAGCTGCAAGTGCGCGCGCGCGCATACGCGCACACGCACGCGCACGCGCATGCGCACTTGCTGCTACTAGTAGTCTTGCAGAGAGAGAGAGAGAGAGAGAGAGAGAGAGAGAGAGAGAGAGAGAGAGAGAGAGAGAGAGAGAGAGAGAGAGAGANAGCTGCAAGTGCGCGCGCGCGCATACGCACACGCGCATGCGCACTTGCTGCTACTAGTAGTCTTGCAGAGAGAGAGAGAGAGAGAGAGGACTTACTTGGCCATTGCTTTAATGGGGCCGAGGACAATTTCAAGACAACGATGCAAAAGATCCAGTTTGGCCCACTTGAATTGTCTGGATTTTCTGCCAAGACCTCGCTTGGGGAGAGGCCGCAAGGTAGGCAAATAACCAACCAGCCATTTGGCGTCTTTATTTCTAAAGCGCTTTGCGATATTGAACAAGCTGACTGAAATTGGCCAGCAAGATTGTCCTTTCTGATTAACGGGAGTACTATCGCTGAAAAAAACGAGCATTGCACATGTGGCACCCTCTGGAAGCAATGCCTGTTACAAGCCACATCAGCAACCACACGGATACAACTGTGGCCTTTCACATAACGACATGTAAGCAATACCAACAACATACACCACATATGTACACGAGCACAATCAGCTAGCAGTACCTGAACATCGTTCCATGATATGCAGGTGTCTGGGCTTGCATAAATGCGACCTTCGCCGGCAGTCAGCACCTTTGAATACAGCACGAAGTCCACCTGGAAGCGATTGTCACACCACATCTCAGCAAGCACTTCACCCATGTTGCGGTGGGTGAAGTAGACATCTTGTCCATACTCTGTCCGCGTTAGGTTGGTCCTCACCCAACCCTGTCACATTATGCAAACCAACTTAGACGTACTCCCGTGCACACGTGTAAGTGCACGCATGCGTGCGTACGCGTGTGCATGCGTATGCGAGCACGCGCGTGTATGTATGCGTGCGTGGGTTCTATGTGCATGCGTGCCTGCGCATGCATATGCGTGGGAGCGTGTGCATATGATGGTGTGCATGCTTGCCCGCATGCCATTGCATTTAAGGTGAGGGGGACATACGCATGCGTGCAATGCATGTGTTAAAATGTCCACAAGTGACCTCACGAAGACCAAGAAGAATATGTCACCTGTTGTACTTGCGCCTCAGCGAAAGCTTTACAATTTTGCGCGGTGCGAACTAGCAGTTGCTCAGGGTGGAAGGACGGATGCCGAAGCAGTCGCAATAATCTATTGATGTCTGCATCTGATTGCCCTCGCCCTCCTCGACTTTCAAAGCAAAACCTCACAAACTCTGCAGTCACAGCAAAAGGTCCTAGTTGCTGCCTAAGTTGTTGCTGCCGAGCTGCCTCCTGATCCGCGTCGCGGTCTTGTGTAGTTGCGAGATGCAAAGCATCATCAATGCCTTGGAATGTCCAGATGGGTGCATCTGGTAGGTTGACATCGCCAGACGGGTTGGCTGCAGGAGGTGAGCGCGGACTTTGACTGTTACTGTGGACTTGGTGTGTTGCATGATGGTTGCTTGGGTCTTGCGGCATCCAGTCAGCTGCTCTATCAACTTGCTCATCTAGAACTCTCTCCACATGTTGAGTAATTGACACAGGCAGTTGTGCGTGTAGACGGTCAAGATCCAGGTCGTCGGCGATATCGGTAGCAGCTCGCACGCGACAACGCGCGCTGAAGTTGACATGTGCAGCTCTTGCGCAATGCGTCGTAAAACTCTCGGCCACATGCATTGCATGCAAACCCAGCCATATGTGCCTGCGTAAGCACGTCAAGCGATTAGATACACATACACCATTTCCCATAAACATGCACTGGTGCATTCCAACATGTATAGCCTACTGTGGTCACTGATTTGCTAAATTCTCCACACTCAGATGCTAGCAAGGCATGCGCAACAGTTGGTCATAAGGCAATGAGGCCCTGCATGCGGAAGTCTATGTCAGTCTACTGTTCACTTCACCTCATGAACGGTGGATTCATGAGGTGCACTGAACAGTAGGCTGACATGCACTAACATAAATAACATAACATAAACTCAGATTATAGCTCATAAAGAGATTAAACCAATGAACGGTAAACTTGTTCTCTCAAGCTACCGAGAGAAAGGCTTAGACCTTAGCCTATTCTCTTGGCAGCATAGACTGAGATCTCAAGTTCTCTAGGATTACATCCCCAGTTCCTGTGTAGTGTCAACTATGTACGTTACGCAACCTGGCAATTTGGCCATATTTACCGGTACCAGGCAACCACATAATGTGCTTTACTCCGTCGCAATAGACTAGTTTAACGCATGCAGAATTGAAGTCCCTTGCAACTTGGCAGTGTTTACCGCTACCACACAGCGCATGCACATGCACATGCACTTTAGTCATGCGCTTACTACACGTTCTTTGACCAGGCGCAACCAAGATCCAGCCTCCTGGCAGCCTCTTGGCTGCCCTCCTTCCTGCCGCCGCCGCTGCCGCCTGCGCCCGGCTGTACGTAGGCTGCTATAATTAGGGTTTGATTGCAGGGCATTGAGTCCGCATGTAGGTTCCACCGTGAGCACGCAGAGCGGTAGCGCCCTTAGCGACAAGCCGGTGCTGGCGGCGGTCTTTGGCGGCAAGGAGGCAAGGTGGAAAGGTGCGCCTTGGTTTGGCTTGCATAGACAGCCTGTGCGTTGGCTTGCATGCACAGTCTGTGCTTCTAAGCAACCATGAGTCACATCAAGCCCAAGGTCAACAAGCTGCCCCAGGCTGTTTGAAACTGAGTTGCCTAGCAGCGTGCTGTAGCAGGGATCTGTAGCACAAGCAGTCTTCATCATATGCTCCGGCATTTACTGATTGTTATGTGCATTGCATGCACTCACTCGTTTTTGTGTCGTATGCTCAGCCCTGTTACATGCATTGCATTTGAAAATCAGTTCTTCTGTGTGCAGTATGCTCAGTACTGTAAAGTGATAGCAAATGCCTGTTGCTTAGCATTGCAACATGGAGGTAGCTAGCACGTGTACGTATAGGTGCCAGGAAGTTTTGCTGTAGTACATGTTGCAGGCAGGGGACGCTGGCTTAACCTCCAAACCTCAGTTAACTAGTAGGCAAGCTGAGGAAGCTGAGGACGCTGGCATGGCCTCCCAATCTCAGCGTCCGACCAGAAAGCAAGCACAGCAGGCGATAGCCAACCTGACGCAGCAGCTTGCCAGTCGAAAACGCAAGGCACCGAATGACAAGGAGGTAAGCAGCAGTTCAACACGCTTGCACACATGATGTCTTGCTGCGCTGGTTGTATTCAGTGCGTTATATGCACAAGACAGTTGATTACAGCTGTAACGTGGTGCTGCGAGAGCTGCCAAGTTTGCGGCTGCACTCTCAGTTGGCTTCAAGCCAGTCCATTGTGCACCTGCGCTTGACTGCAAGCTGCAATGTTTGCAAGTTGCCAAGCTTACAGTTGATGCTAGTTCTATAGAACTATCGGCTAACTTACTACCTGCAGGCTACCCAAGCAGTGACTCAACCAAAGCAAGCTCCATCAGCACTGATCGAGGCTTCACCCTTGCCTGCAACAACCACCACAACAGCGTCGGCCCGACGCACGGCACCAGCCAAGTCTACCAGCCAACTACGACGTATAGGTACACAAGCAGCCATACCAGTACTAGTAGTTGATCGGAGCACTCTCACCAATGCATTTCCTAGTAGGCTAACAGCTGCTGCTATTTGCAACCTTGCAACATTGAATCTCACATTGCTCTACAGGTCTAGTGCTGTAACGTATGAGTTGCATGACACTGCGGTTGTGCCGTGGGCAGTTAGCGATGACGAAGACGATGACATGGATGAGGAGAGGAACGCCCACAATGACTTGGACGATGAACTTGATGATGACGACGACAACATTAATCACGATGATGTTGCCGGTCATCCTCCGGCAAGCAACGCACGCGCCTTTCTTGATGACATAGCTCAAGGTGCGGTTGACATGAACATAGTCTATGGCGCTCGGCGCATGTCACACTATCAGTAGTAATTGCTTGATAACGTGCGCTTGCAGTTGGTGGCAACCAACTGCCTGTGGCTGCGCGTCAACGCGCGCAAAGCACTAGACCGCCACAAGTGACCAGCGAGGTGCTGCTTCCAGCGCACACCCACATCAGGCCCATCGCCGCTCAGATTACAGCGGCGCGCGATCAAGCGCAACTTCATAGCAGTGCACGCCGTGACGTTGCAGCACGCGTGCCTACTAGTGGTGCAACCGAGCAGCGTAGCGCGCGATCTGCGTCGAGCTTGGATGTACTCAAGGACTACCTCAATACGGCAGGCAGCAATGAAATCCGCAAAGCTTTCGAGTACTTCTACCAGCTGCCTATGCTCTACAACGGTAAACCCACAGCCGCGCGGCTTGCACAGCTTGCGGCATTGAAGAAAGGTAAGGGCATGTACGCGTGTATGTCTTGAACTCAACTCGTTGACGTGCAAGGTTGCATTCAATGTTTGGAACTTTACAGATAGCGCATACCGCCGCCATGGACGCTTAGAATGGGGTGACGAGCGGTTCGGACGTTTGCTGCAAAAAGTTTGGTGCTCGCAGCGAGGAGCAGGTACGCGGTGCAGAGCTTCACATTCTGTTGCAGTTTTAGAATCTACGACCTTCATGTGGTAGGTGATGTACATTAACTAATATATCGCACAAAGGTCCAGCTGACATGTGGAGCTGGCGCTGGACCTTTTCAACTCTGATGTTTGCAACCTTCACTCTACATGAAAGTCCAACGCCAGCTGCACAATGTGGAGCTGGCGCTGGACCTTTCCAGCTCTGATGCTTGCAACCTTCACATCATTTCAAGGTCAAGCGCCAGCTCCACATGTGCAGCTGGCGTTGGACCTTTTCAGCTCTACTGTTTGTGTTTACATGAAGGTCCAGCGCCAGCTCCACATGTGGTCTCCCCAGGTTGGCGCTGGACCTTTTCAGCTCCGTTGTTTGCCACTTTCATTCGTGCCACTTTCATGCAATCCAATATCTGCCCTTAGGTGATGTGGAGCTGGCGCTGGACAGCGAGGAAAGAGGAAAGCGAGGCGACGCCGTTGCGCGTAGCTGTCACAAAGGAGCAGCTGGCTTTCACAGTCGCTGTGGTAAGTACGTGATGCATGCTTGATTGAAACAAGGTTAGCAAAGGAGTCACAACACTTTGTAGGTGCGATTGCTCGCGTGCGAATGAACTTCATGCACTCATGCTTCTTGCACAGGTGCTTCAGTTCCTTGTCAATCAAACCATTCAAGACAAAAAAGACCCTGTTGCCTACTTCAACAAGGTTGTCCAGTATGTTAACAACACCCACATGGACACGCTTGAGATCGTTAACGCGCCGGCACTGCCTACTGTTGAAGGCCTGCCGGGAGGGGAAGGCGATCTTGAAGACGCGGAAGACTTCACCATTTGAGTGGTAGTTGTGCTTGCATGCAGTAGCAGTTGATTGTGTTAGCTTGTGTCGTACGGCAGAACGGCACAACCCTTGTAAAACCCCACAAGGGCACACCTGCAGAGTTCTACTAGCGTTGTGTCCTAGTAGACCAGTGTGGACTTGAACTTCCAGCGCTCACATTGAGCGCGACATGTATTGTAACCACAATGTTCTTGATTGGCACTTTGCATTCACATTGAACAGGTACTTATTCACTATGACTGCAACGTGCATTCTACATCATGTCAACGACCGTTGATGTTAGGTTAAGTGATGCTGCAACAACACAGCATCAATGCGACTGCTATGTGCATTCTACAGCATGTCAACGACCATCAAGTCAACGTCAAGTGATGCTGCAACAACACAACATCAACGCTTGGCACAAGGGGTTGTGTTGATAACACATGCATGTTGCATCAGCGTTAGAAGTATATGACATGTGCATGCATCAACATCTGTTTTGTTCAATGTTGCACAACACCAACCTTGCATGCAATCAGTGTCAAAGCAATCGTCGTCAAGGCGATAGCAATTGCATGCGTGTGTGACATGTTAACAACTGGCATTGTACAATGAGCATTCAACCAATGCCACTTCAGCAATCTTTGTTACTTCAATACAAAGTAACGTGAGGCAATGCTAATGCTATGTTGAAACAACTCGTCTACACTTTGGTGACGACGTGCAAACTCCATTGGACATAGCTTGGAAAAGCGCATGCGCGACACGGCTTTGCGATTCTTTCCTGTGTTCCTTTCTGCAACTGGACGCACCTGGATACGGCGCTGAGCACCTTGGGCGCGATGTGTGCGTGGTCCTGCAACATGTCTTTGTTGCAAACCAATGTAACAGGTTTGGTCACCTCTGCATGCTAATGACAATCACCCTTACCAGCCTCTGGCATTGGTGATGCTTGCATGGAAGAGTATGAAGGCACTGGTGTTGATGGTTGCTGCAACCAAAGTATATCCTATCCATCGTTACGTGCACAGGCTTCGTATCATGCATATGCAGTCAACCAACAAGTCCATGCAACTTACAGCACCTGCGATGATGACGCCGTTGCAAGTGAGGGCTGCATCGGTGACGCATCAGTCGTAAGGGCAATGGCCTCTGGTTCAGCACGTGCAACGCCTTGGGCACGCTGATGCAAGTTGGCAGATGATAAGTTACACTATACATATGCTGCTCTGACTGTGACACACAATGTGCGGTACCTGGGTGGCTTTTCCAACCGGCGTTACAGGTTGTCTTTGAGCCCTACCGCCGAGGCCACTTTGCCCTTCTTGGCAACCTTCGGTGTCAGGTATGTGCGCATCGTGCTGCATGTTCAGAGATCAAGCACAAGTACAGGTTAGACTGTCACGTGTTGGCAACAGCATGTGCAACGACGTGTGACTGTGCACGCATTCATACCCACATGCACTCATGTGTGTCTTGCGTGGCCGCGGGCACATGCACAAACATGCAGCACATGTGCACACATACACCTGCACACATACTCAACGCATACACAGGTGCACACAGGTGCGAGCACATGCAGCCCCCCC